>OY776297.1:19191267-19399017 GCA_963675345.1 Trididemnum clinides | reverse complement strand
TGAGCTCAAAATCTTTTTGATGGTCACACGGGATTTTGATAATAAATTAATAATTAAATAACTTTTTGGGTAATTGGGTTAAATCTCGTGTAATGATTTTTAGAGGTGCAAAAATGCTTTGTTTAAAATTTGTAGGAAACGAAAATTTTACAAGTTCTTTGATAAATAATTAAAAGGGCCAACTACTCTCTCCCTGGCTACTCCTTTGACTATATCTAAGTAATCTGAGCTAGTCAGGTTCCAATGCTGATGGATACGCAATGTTTGTATCGTGGCTATTCCGAATAAATATGATAATGACAATGTAAATATATTAATTGAAAAGGTTTTTCTTTATGGGGGAATAGTGATGCACAACTTCAGTTACTCTTTTCCAATTTTGATTCTGAAATGCCAGGTCAAAAGCTTTTTAACTTTTATCTACTTTTGTCGTCTATCACATTGAACGACGTTTTAAAACACTTTTTCTTGGACCTTAATAAGGTTCGAAAGAATAATGAAATATTAACGATGTCCTCAAAACCATCAGTGACTAGAAAAACACATGAAATTGCCAATAATAATATTTTTGTTTAGGTAAAAATCTGGTTTCAGAACCGCCGGTCAAAGTGCAAGAAGTTGATGAAGCAGGGAATACACGACAAAGATAACCCTCTGGTATCACCTGGTAGTAATAGTAGCAACACTAACACCAACAACAATATTGATTCACCCTCTTCCATTACCTCACCTTTAATGACCTCAGCAAATCAAAATGTTTCATCTGACTTGGAAAATCCAGAAGGTGCAAATGGAGAAGAAATAATTGGGGGAGCTCAAATGACCGGAATGCCATCTTCTTGGGCACCACCTTCAGATGAAGAAGATACATCGAGTCCCACAGCTGACTTATCGCCAAACCCCGAAGTAGCATCAATTAACAACACTGTTATGCCAGCCAATTCAATGTACTCTGGAATGATACCGACTCATCATAGCATGTCTCATAGTAACATGATTATGAAAAGTGAGATGTCTTCTCCTACTGAAGGCAGTCCGGGTATGCTTCCTTCCTATCCACTGAGTAATGGATCAATGTCTTCCAGAATGCCTATCGGCGATAGTAACCAGCAACTTTCAAATTACTTAGGAGAAGCATCAATAAACCACCAAGCTGTACACCATCCGCAAATGCTGTCTGGCTCTGTGTGGTATTCGGGAGTTGAAGGAGAGCAAACAATGCATCAAATGCAACAGATGCCGAGTCACAGAGGATTGAATGACACTGCGTATTTAAAATGACATTTGAGGGCGATCAAATTAAAGAATCCTACTTTGCAAAGAAGTTCAAATGGTGCAGTATTATCAGCTGTGCTGCTGCTTGATTCAGCTGATTCAAACTAGACGCGGAGCAACTCGGGAACGGCGATTGTGAAAAAAAGGATCATATTATCTCGAAAAACTTCCTCATCTAGTGTGAATCAGTTTTCACCTTGTTTGCGGCAGCAACAACGTGAATGTCATATCAAGCCGATAGGCTTGTCATAACTAAATCTGCTTTGACTTCTACAATCCATCACATGCAATATTTAATAGTGATTATTAAATGTGTAAATCTTTTCAAGTTCCTACGATCACTCTGACGCCATTGGTTTAGAATGTTATATAAGTGCCTTTTGCGTTAAATGGCACAATATTTAGATTTTTTGTTGCCATTTGAAAGGCCACAAAACAAACTTAAACTATAATATGTGATGTCTGACAATGATGCAATGAGTCAAAACTAAAATCTACGATTTTTCAAAACAATACACAAAACTTCAGGGCAACATTTGCGGTTGCCTCTTCCCAATTTTTTTTTCGTTTTTATTTTGAAAAATGTGCTGCATTTATCGTTGTATTTATTTCGGAACGCTCTGGTAGCGTGATTTATAGGCTTATCTATTCTGCTGTAAAAATGGCAGGCTGGCTCTGTTGGACGTTCTACTTCAGCAAGAATCTGTGCACCGGTACTGAATATTCAACGCTGTCACACACAACATAACGGTATTAGGTACTGAAGCTACTAAATATCAAGATTACTTATAAGCATATTTTTATCAGCCAAACTAATACAAGCAGTACTTTAAAAAAGTAAGCTTTATTCAACATAAACTAAAACATTGAAAAAAACTTCCCCTCTATTCGAAATCTATATACAGGAGACGGTGAAAACTTTTTACGGCATCACAACCACCATTGGTCTTTTGCAGTGAAGTTACTCACTTCAATTACTAATTATAGGCTACCCCTCAACAGACTCACGTGCCAAGTAGGTTAGATCAAAAAATGTAACTCAATGATATTCATTAATCTATTACAGTATCTTCGCTCCAAATGAAATATTGTGTCTTTTTCATTATCCTGCTAATCATTGTCGTAAGACTAGTCGCGCAACCAGACATTTTGTAAGAAAGGCTGCATGACCAACTAAATAGATCTTTCTTTTTTGAGACAAAGTTATATGGCCAAGGGAGAGCTTCAGCCACCTAACTCTCCCCCCTTGATTGAGCTACTACTTATGATCAGAATCAAATTAGACCATTGACATGATTATCAAATGCTACAGGTCCGATTGCTTAGCTTAAAGAGCCCACCGTTTTTAATTATGATTTTAGAGAACCTTGGAAAAACTTTTACAAAACAGTTTATAAATCAGCCAAACATTTGTATTTCCTGTTCTTGTCAGAGCTAAAGGTGCTCGTTTTAGATTGCACCTCCAAAGTATATTTTTCCTATCTCATTTTGTTTCTTGCCTCGGCTCTAGCAGCTGTTTAATTCCGTCCTGCCTATAATTCGGCCCAGTTTGATATTCCTAAAAGCGAAATTTCGTGTTTTGTTCTTAGACTATTTTGTCAAACTTAAAATTCCAAAATTGAAGGAATTTAGACTAAATAGTGGAGTCGAATATGCTTTGGTCGAAGGAATAAACCTAATGGGACTATTAGCCACTGGCGTCACTGCAAAACCTAACCCGGAGCATCCGTTTAAAGTTGCACCCCAGACTTTCAATAAAATTGCTTTCAACAACCGTCAGTTAAGTGATAAATTATTTCTAAAAGACGAGCTGCTTATGTCACCCTGAATGAACCACACCCTTGCTTCTCTCCTTCATGGAGCCACTGGTGTCAGCAGCAGAATGATATCCAAATGTTGTTTCATTTTGTAAGTGTGCTTTGCTGTCTTTTAAACTTGTGAGCTTAATAAAATAAATATTCAATTTACAGTTGAGGAACTTTCGACTAAGCTCATTAGCCTAGACAAAGAGCATAAGCAGTAGCATTGTACCGCTGGAGCCTGAGAAAGAATAATTACGTTTACTGTTCGGCATAGCCTAATATATTTTGCATTGAATACAACTTAACTTTTTTGGCCGACTAGTAGTAGGAGACTCTATTTTTGTGCTCGTAGATAGCAAGAACGGCTAAAGCCCGTGTCTTAACTGACAGTGGGTTAAAATCAAGGTACACTAGATCAGCTGAGCTACTTTATTATAAGAAATATCGATTTCGCCTTATACAGGCATTTTCAATTTCTTATTCAAGAAATTGAAAATGCCTGTATAAGGCGAAATCGATATTTCTTATAATAAAGTAGCTCAGCTGATCTAGTGTACCTTGATTTTATCTATTATATGATTATCAACCTGGATCGCTTCGAGCAAGTTACTTCACGGGTAGATTCCTGGTAGTATATTTACTTTTGCTGACAGTGGGTTGTAATCAATTCCAGTATGACGTGTACAGTTTTCTCCATCGAGTCATCACATCTAAATAATGAGTTCTCTTGAGGTAGATGCTCAAGGTCGAAACAGACTTGTCGGCATCTGTCATAATTTACGTTGACTTGTTGGGTATAACTAATCTCAAAATATAAAACCAGGGGGCATACGAATAGCTCACTCACAGAAGAAACGAGCAAATTCAGTCCTCGTGAACCACTATGAGGGCACAAACTTCATATGCTAAAGTAGAGCGACAGATCACTTCCAGGTTGCTTTAAGAGACAGCTGGTTACCGCTTTACTGGCTGCTTGCTGAAACGTTTCCATGTGCTAGTGTTGTTAGTGGTGATGAGGAAGAAATAGCTTAGCCTATCCCGGGGAAAGGTTTAAAGCTGGTTTCCATTAGGCGTAGATTGCAGAGGTGGAGTGAAAAATTCTTTGTTTCTCTATTTAGTTTTATACGCGCATCGCTCTCCACGCCTGCAATCTACGCCTAATGGAAACTAGCCTTTAGTGAGAAAGCAAGATAGAAAAGTTTTGTAGAGCATCGAGAGATGATCGTTTGAGGCAGAGACGATCAAGTTCATGTTGAGGCTTTGTCTCCACACTCGCAAGAGTAGAAAACCACTTATACACAGATAATGAACAAAAACAAAAGTTGGGTTTGCAAAGCCACGTTGCTTAATTTTTGTGTATGTGCATCTGTTTTGCCAAGAAATCTTTAAGAACTTGAGAGGCATTGCTTCGAAGTTGTGTTTTGCAGTGGAGTTACACTTCGTGTTCAAGAAGTCTTCCAGAAAATTCTCGGAAAGAATGTCTGTTGAGCAAAAAGAAACTTTGCCAGTATCTTAAGTAGATCATTGTTACCCCATTCTGCAAGGCAGAGTGCGAATTCCTGTTTCAAATTTTGGAGCTTGCCTTCTATTTCAGCCGTCTATTTGCTTTCTTAATAAATTTTATTTTTCTCGAAGATTGCGTTTAGGTTGGGACATGAGCAACGTTTGGCGTCGCAGTCGTTTGCAAAGTTGGTATTTTTAGTAAAATTGAATTCAGGGGGAAAATGTTAAACTGCGCATTATACCAGTGCTTCTGAACTTTTTTGATGTCATGGACAACTTTTTGCCGAGACTTTGTTTTGGGGCTCACTTCATGAAAAATTTGTTTCAGAACAATCATTTATTCCAGGAAGGAAGTTGCTACAAAACGAAAGAGTGTTAAGTTTATAGTACATTTTTAGCTTTCACAATTCATAATTTTTTCCAAAAAAATCTTTAATTTGTGGCAGAACGTTTCGCGGCCCATCGGTTGAGAAGCGCTGTATTATACAATCAACAACATACAGTCAAGATCATTAATGCTGTTGAAAGATGGTTTTTAAAAAACGCTGAAACTAGCGGAATGAATGGCATAATGCAGTGGTTCTCAAACTGTGCGTCGAGACGCCCCGGTGCGTCGTTTCAATTCTCCAAGGGCCTCGCGGGATATTTTGGTTTTGTGCCAATAAGTAGGTTTTATTGCGTCAAAAGAACTTCGATTGTAAATTCCATTTTTACTTTCTTCTGACATTCATAATCAGTAGCATTTTCACAATAGTGTTTTTAATGCATTGTTGTAGTTGTTGACTTCTTATTCAAGAATCAAATTGCAGAAGTTTAACTAATTGGCGAAAAATATATAAAGAATAAAGCATTTAGTTGTATGCTGGACGAAAACAGGAAAGATGAGTTACTAACTTTGAGAGGTTACAAAGAGAGTAATTTTGCAATAGAAGATGACAAACCAATCCAAAATCTCGGGAGCATAAAGACAGTTATTTTTGTAGATTATGGGTTGCATTTATCTTGCAGTATGGCAAACTAAGCCTTAGGATGCTGTCTGGTGCGTCGCAAAGTCTCGCAAGCTTTTTTAAATGCGTCGCATCGAAAAAAGTTTGAGAACCACTGGCATAATGAATAACAAATAAAAAGATTTGGCAAAAGCACGAACGTCGAGGTTACCTTATCGCCATATTTGAAGACACCCAGCAAACTTTTTGGGCACGCGATGCGACGATAAGAATTAGAACATCTAGAAACCACCAGAAAGATTAGTTGAAAAAAAGTAAAGCAAAGAGAAAAATATTTTAATGGCACGAAAAGATGAATACAAAGCAGTAGCATAGAAATGTTATATTGCGTGGGAGATGGGTGTGAATGATGAGCATGGAAGATTGATATCAAACGCCAATGGGCTTTCTATATAAAGAAGAATTTTTTTGTTGATGGTGGTTATTGCAAGACCAGATTGAGGTTGTTGAGGGCTTTAAATATTAAAATGAGATATGCCCACACCCCCACACCATGAGTTTGAAACACTTTTACAAGTATAGTGAATGATAGCAAAAGATTTAGTTTCTTTTGGGTTTCAAGAAATAACTTTGAGAAATGAAGAGAAACAAAATAAGTTTCTCATTGCATACTCTAAATCAACATCTTAGTCCTACTAATGGATAATTTCCGAATAGATGTGATCACAGCAAAGTCTTATACTTGGTATTCATATTCTTAGACAGCTTAGTAAACAATTTTGTATCAACAGCACTTGCTTTGACGAATTCAAAAATTTTATTATCTTACCGCTCACCAAAGCATTGCAAATGACATTCAGGTTGGGAACAACTGTGTAGGAAATAAGCTCTTTTGAACCTTCAACTTGCTGACTGAACCGCAACTGCTGGGAACTATGACAGTCACAAAGAAGGGAGCACGACAATAATATTTTATTGCATCAATTCACGCAGTTGTGGCAGACAATCAAAATCACGTCCGTCCTCCACGAAGTTCAGCGATGATGGAGATTGTGGCAGATAACGAAAACACGTCTGTCTGCCACGACGATCAACAACGAAAGAAAGCAGAAAATATCCGACCGCATGGTCGGCAACAAAATACTGCACACGTCACCAAAAACTAGGTCGCTACACACGTCTATATAAACCAGGTCACTGCACACGTCACATGAACAAAAAGACAATAGACAACAAAAGACGGCGGGAAAGGAAAGCTGATCAACGAGCTATAACGAGAAGAAAAAAAAATAATCATGATCTAGCGCTAATAAAAAACAAAAATAAATGTATGTGATTTTAGACACATGCAATAATAATAAACAAATACGCGGTGAAATATTAATCGCCATCAACTCTAGTCACACCGCAACGGGCTGATTAAAAATAATCTGTAAAACTACATGCTGCTGTACCCAACCAGTCTGTGTAGGGAATCTCGCGCTAACAAGCCAGCGCGTAAAATTACTCCCGTCGCCATCTACAGGTACTATTATTTAAACCGATCATCATAAATACATGAAACATATATGTCCACGGCTACATTGCCGGAAAGCCATACAGGCTGTCACGAATAAGTAAATTTATGTTGAAAGAATAGTTTTTATATATGTATAGTTATTGTGGTCTGTTGCTTTATTTTGAAGTGATCGTTTTATTTGTAAATCTGAATTGCCTGAAACACTAAACTTGCCAAACTGTTTTTCCAAAAAAAGACCTTTTTTTTCTTTGGCATTTATTGATAGATTTGTATCTCACACGCCTTTTCTGACGTCACAATGATTGATAACGTGACCAAGTCCAGTGTATTCTAGTGAATCTTGTTTCTTCTTAAAGATTTTTCTTTTTTTTTTGTTACCTATTACGTAATTTATTAACGGTGTTTTTCGGTATCACGTGATGTTCTAGCATTTTCTAGAAGATCATATAGATTTTTTGCGATTCAGAGAGAGAGCCGTATTTTCTTGAATAGAAGCCGCGGCTTCTATTTTTTATTTTTAAACATTTTGTGCGGTTTCTATTCGAGGGCGGCTTCTATTTTTTATTTTTAAACATTTTGTGCGGTTTCTATTCGAGGGCGGCTTCTATTCAAGGGTGGCTTCTATTTTTTTATATGAACGTTTATTCTTCTAATTGGTGTCCAGTGAGCATTCAAGTTAATCCACCATAAGTACGTAACAGGAAAACGGAAACAGTAAAAACAGTAACTCAGCTGCAATTCTATTGTCTCTTGTGAAACACTCGTAAGTAGGTCATCACGTGCTACCCAACTGTTAATCCAACAGCTGCTATTTCTGTCACGTCTGTGTAAAGCACTAAATAAAAGCAAACGGAGGAAGCGTTAATTACTAGGTGGCAACAAAAATCTGGGCTTTCTTTTGTTTAAAAGTTTTAGACAACTGCTTTTTTGCGTGTGCAAGCTTTCAATTATAGTCTTTATATAACACAGGACCTAACACTCTAACGTTTTATTTTGAAAACGTTGTATCTACCGTTATCAGTATTAGCAAGCTGCAGTGTTTTGGAGAAATTCTGTAACCCTCCATAAAAAGTTATTTGTAAACATGAGCAAAAGACGTGCTTATTCCATAGAATTCAAGACCGAAGTGATTAAGTTTGCTGAAAATCATTTAAATCGAGAGACCGGAAGAAAGTTTAAAATCGATGAGTCAATGGTAAGGAGATGGTTGCAAAAGAAGAAGGAAATAAATGAAGCTTACGAGCAACCAGGACCATCAAAAAAGAGATCAAGGCTTGATGAAGCTGGGCGAAAGCCATGCCTCTCCACAGTGGAAGAAGAGTTAATGGAGAAAATTGCCATAGAACGAGCTGAACACCGTCATGTCTCCACAAAATTAATCCAGGTTTGAGCTACAAAAATGGCTGAAGAAATTAGCTTGACTGAATTCAAGGCTTCGCGTGGTTGGTTATTTAACTTTATCAAAAGATATAATTTGTCAATCAGACGCCGAACGACTACAGGACAATCAATGCCACGCGATCTTGAGGATAAAATTCGTAACTTTATCGCTTTTAACAAGAAGCAAATAGATGTCAACAGTCTTCAACCAGCCATGATCGCTAACATGGGTGAAACGCCGATATGGGCAGACATGCCCAGTGCCACCACAGTCGACAGCAGAAGCGTCCGTACAGTTCTCATTAAAACCACAGGGCATGAAAAAACCGACTCACTGTATGTCTCGCTGTAAAAGCGGATGGGACAAAAATGAAACCATATGTGGTAATTCCAGCTGCAAAAGTCAAGAAAGAGCTTGCATCTATCCCCGGGGTTGTGGTGGCAGCAACGCGAAATGGTTGGATGAACGAAAATCTTACTTCGGATTGGGTTGAAAAGGTGTGGACAAACTTTTCCTTTGCAAAACGCATGCTTGTGTGGGACTCTTTTAAATGTCACATTTCTGATGAAAGGAAGGAACAATTGAAGAGATATAACACTGTAATGTCATAATACGAATTATAGGAGCTGGTGTTAGCCTGTAATTTAATGTTAGCCTGTTATTAAAAGCATATATCGCATCAAGCTCATTGTAGTGAGCGTTCATCATATATTAGCTTAAAATTAACAGCATCAGTTGAAAGGACCGATGGCGGAGTGGCATAAACCGCATGAAGCAATTCATGTGACCGTGGGTTCAATACCTGAGTCCACCTGACGAGTTCTAATAGGAACGAAACCGGTCGTGGAAGTGGTATTTTATTCAACTGATTGCAGTTAGCCTACATGCCTTAACATCCATTAATTAACTGTAATGTCAGTCACTCCTGGGGGCTGCACGAAGTACTTGCAGCCACTTGATGTGTGCATTAACAAACCGTTTAAATCATTTTTTCGTGAGTTTTATGACGACTGGTTTAAAAAAGGTCAATTTGAATACACTAAGGGTGGAAAAATAAAAGCACCCAGTCATTTGCTGCAAATTCAGTGGGTTGCTAAGGCATGGGAAAAAGTTTCAAAAGAGGTTGTAATAAACTCTTTTAAGGTTTGCGGGATTACAACCAATGATGTCGCAAAAATTTCCTGTCTTGGAAATGAAAGTCTCACTGACAGTAATTACTTGAATGATATCAGTATTATTGATGATGATAATGAAAACCATTGATACAGTAGTTGAAATAAAACATAACATGTTTGAGTTGTTTTTGTTGTGTGTCGTTACTTAGATGTGTTTTCTTGTATCAATAAAGAAACGTTTTTGTACATTGCAGCTTCTATTTTTTATTTTTAAACATTTTGTGCGGTTTCTATTCGAGAGCGGCTTCTATTTTTTATTTTTAAACATTTTGTGCGGTTTCTATTCGAGGGCGGCTTCTATTCAAGGGCGGTTTCTATTCAAGAAAATACGGCAGTTCAGCAGTAATAGTTAGTGGTAGAGTAGAAAGAATAGTAAAAGTGCGTTGTTCGGTGGCAATTGTTGTGACAGGAATCAAGCGATTATTTTGGTGGTTTTAGGTTTGGTTGGTCTTTGATATTTATATATTAACCCTTTCCGGTCCTATTTTTGGGAGCCTTAGGTTTTAGCCAGGTCCAACTTTTTTTTATCAAGAGATTCTGGGAAATCATGTAACCCATAACTACGGTATTATAATTACTAATACAGAGGTCTCTATGGTGTCAAACACCTTCTTTTTGGCGGATTAGTAAAGCTCTTTCTTTCTTTCTTCTTTTTCTTTCTTTTCTTTTTATTCATGACCACCACCATTACACACGACACTGAACAACAATAATAATGAGAGAAATGGAGTCAAGAAAAGGAAGAAGCGACACAACGTCAGACGTTAAAACATGCAAATGAAAACAGTGGATCCATAAAACTAGAGCAATAGTTGCATGGCCGCTAAACCCTAAATTCAAGCAATTAAAGAACAGTTTAATTGAATTGAAAAAAACAAAACAAACAGAACAAAACAAAAACGCAGGAGTTTTTATAGTTGTAGATCATATTATTTTGTAAATAAGAAGTAAGAACATTCGAAATAGTAAGGATCAGAAAGATGACCAGTGCGAGACACGGCTACGTAGGTGGTCAATGGGTAGCGCAACCGGCCTATAAGGCTGTTTTTTAGCTCATCTGAGCATGGTGAGGAAAGAAAAACCACCCTGGAAATGAAACCTCACCGGGTCCGGAAACCCTTTCATTAAGTAACTGGTCGAAAGAAAGAAAAAAAAAAAAAAATCTACGAAACACATGTACATTATTAACTTACAAGACACGTAGCTTAGCTCACCTCAACACAAAGGTTTTAATGTGTTACCTGAGAGTAACAGTTCATCAATAAGTAGTTCGTCCTACAGCCCCAGTTCTTACGTTTGCGTGAATGTTAGTAGTTTGTTACTTGCAGAATTAAAAGAGTACAATTTTACCTTTACTTCGCGTACCTGTATTTTTGATGAGAAAGCAGTGTTGAGAGGAGCCAAGCGTAAACATACGACACAACAACATAATCATTTAAACAGATGATAATCCTATTTTACATTAAGAGATGATATCTGCAATGCACATACTATACTTGATTATAATAATGTGGTTGTCATGTTTCAAGCAATAATTGCTCTGCCAAGTGGTGTTACATATAAAAATAGCACTGTTCTATAAATTGTGAATTTAACAACTGCCAACCGTTGTGTTAGAAATTGGCCTATTATGTTGTAACATATTAAAATGTGGGTAGTATTACTATTCTTTTACAGTCGATAGAATTAAGAAGGTGATGATGCTCACAATATAAGGTTAGAGTATACTAAAATATTCAAGTTTAGGTAGTAGTAATTTGGTAACATGAGTTTCGATTGTTATCTTCTTCTTCTTCGTATGGAGGCGATGTTTCTTAGATTGTTATTATTATAATCCATTGCTGCCCAATGTCCAATGTTACAAGAAGTTGTTGATGATTGGTTGTTGTATTTGGAAGCCTTCAGAAGAATCGCCCCTGCATGATGATGATGATGCTTCCTTCGATCGCACCGCGTACATTATCTGTAAGCAAAAGAAGCGAACCAGCAATCTGTTCAAATACCAATGGAGTTTGTGCACAAGTAATTTCGCAACTTTGCGCTGAATGTGACAACAGACATTTTTTCATTTTTGAAAAAAATTGGCAATTTGCTCCAGATGGCGGGACCTTGGTACGAAATAGACTGCTGACATAAACTGCTAGAGCAAGATTTTGGTATTAATTTAGATCTATTTCTGGTATTATATTGTGAAATGCTTTTTATAAATACATTTCGAAATACGTCAGGATTTTTTCCAGAGTTCTGTTTGAACATAAATACTGCAATCTCCTTAGTTAGTAACTGGTTTATAGTAAGTAGCTGGTGAGTTTTTCTTACATCAGTTACATCTCTGTAGTGCCTTAGGTTGCATGCCATCCTTATGAATTTGTTGCATGTTTTTTGTAGTTTATTTATCAATGTTTTATTTCCAATGCACCAATTAGTAATACAATATTGTAAGTGACTGTTGATTAGAGAGTGGTACAAAGTTAACATGGAGCCTTGCCTTAGAAAAGGTTTGATTCTGCTTACCACGCCGAGAGTGGACCTTAATTTATTTTGAAGATGTCTAATATGTCCTGTCCAAGTTAAGTGCTCATCAATATGTACACCTAGAAATTTCATTGTAGTAACCTGTTCAATTTTTATATTTCTAAGTGTAACAGTTAAGTTAGTAGGAGGTGGTTTAGATTTAGAGGATCTGAATAGAATGCATTTAGTTTTAGATACATTTATTGAAAGATTATTGGCTACCATCCATTTGTCAATATAGTGCAACTCTTCTTGAGCACGTTCATAAAGTGTTGCTATGTTTTTATTTTCTAAAAATATGCTTGTGTCATCTGCAAACATAACGGGATCGGAGAATTTTAAACAGTTTTGGAAATCATTAACATAAACTAGAAATAACAATGGGCCTAAATTTGAACCTTGAGGAACCCCTCTTGTCACTGGGTTGATTATGGTTGATAGAGTGCGATTACATTCCACTTGCTGCGTTCTACCAGTCAGGTAACTCTTAAACCAGTCATAAGCTATGCCTCTGACTCCATAATGTTGCAATTTGTGAAGCAGTATATCATGATCTATTGTGTCAAAAGCCTTAGACAGGTCAAGAAAAATACCGAGTGTGGGTACTTTATGGGAAAGGGATTCGGTTATTTTGTGTACCATAAACGTTATTGCATGTGAGGTGTTATGATGTTTTCTAAAGCCAAATTGATGGACAGAGAAAAAATTACTTTGGTCCAAAAATGTGCACAGACGCCTATACATAATTTTTTCCAAAATCTTTGAAACATTTGATAACAAACTTATAGGCCTGTAGTTATTAATGTTGCTGCTGTCACCTTTTTTGTAGATTGGACATACTTTAGCAAGTTTGAAATCATTAATGAATTCTCCTTTGCTGAGCGATAAGTTAAAGATGTGGCTTAGTGCAATTAATATGTTATCTGGTGACGACTTCAATAGCTTTGATGGTATTTGATCTGTGCCAGCACTTAATTTGGATTTCATGCTATGCAATATATTTGAAATTTCCATGGGACAAGTAGGCCATACAAACATTGTCGAGCGTGAGGATGGTTTTAAATATTCACTGTATTTGGCTTCACTAGGTGGAAGTTCATCCATCAGTTTGGAGGCTATGGTGGAAAAGTGGTTGTTGAAATGATTTGCAAGAGCCTGTGGTTCATATATTTCTTTACCATCAATTTTGAGTTTTTTGCAATCAGATTTTCTTTGTTTTCCAAGCAAGTTGTTAATAAGACGCCATGTATTTTTTATATCACCCTTGAATATGTTAAATTTTGACTTATAATAAGTCTGTTTTTTCTCTTTTATGATTCTGTAATAGTAATTTCTAGCTTGGGTAAACAATGTTTTTGAGTGGTTTGTTTTGGTTTTCATGTAGTGTTTAAAAAGGTTTTCTTTATTGTCCAGCAATTCCTGAGCTTCTCTATCAAACCAACTCTTGTTTGGTTTGTTTTTAAAACTGACCTTCTTTAATGGAAACGATTTTTCAAAGACAGTCATATACTGCTTTTTCAGCTGATTGTATGCATCATCGGGATCAGACTTTTCCAAGATAGGAGTAATGTCAAGTTCAGATACACATTGGGTAAACGAGGCTATTTTTGTGTCACTGAAGGAGCGGTAATACTCAATATTTTTAGTCTGTGATTTCTTGATGGACATGCATATCATTGTTACTAGATGATCAGATATTGAGTAAGTAATTATACAACTCTTTAGTTTTTGTGCATTGCAACAGTTAGTCCAAATGTGGTCTAGGAGTGTGCCATTGGTTTGTGTGATTCTAGTTGGCCTATTGATTAATGACCTATATCCATTTTCCAACATTACTTCAATGAAGTTGCCAACATTAGGTTCATCGCAGTCAAGGAGGTTTATGTTGAAGTCTCCAAACAATAAGCATTCCCTTTTGCTTATTTTGTGCAGTGTATTTTCTAGAATTGATTGAAACAAGGATTGGGCATTAGCATCTTTACTAGGAGAGTGGTAAATATTTCCACAAGTTATTGTTTTATTTTTGAACATAATATCAACAAAGATTGCTTCAAATACTTTTTTATTCATTATTTCTAGGTCAGTACGACGAGAGTAAACCACATCATTTTTGATATAGAAACCTACTCCTCCACCTCGAAATTTTGATCGAGGGTTAGATATGAATATGTAATCCTGTAAGTTTGTGTGTGGTCCTGATTGGTTTGGCTTTAGCCAAGTTTCTATTACAGCAATTAGGCTCGGCTTAAATGCTAGTGATGATAACAATCCTTCAAGTTTTGCCAAATTTTTGTAGTTGTTTAATGATCTTATATTCAGACTAATAGCAGTGAAGTTGTTATCTGAGGAATTATTAATGTCATTCAGTAAATTGGTATGAGCTTTACTACTGGTTACGTATCGATCATTTGTATCAAACAGACAAATTTCATCAACGTCTGTTAAGTCATCACTTTCAGTGCATGTGATTTCATTAAAACCACCAAAACTGCCATCAAATATTTTGTTTAGTTCATAAGCAGATAGCAAGGTAGCGTTAGAATTTGTTTGGTTAGATTTGTACAATTCATCAAATTCAACATCAGAACAAGAAGAAAAGGGAAAAGAAAAATCATTGCACAGGTTACACTTCCAGGTGCCTATCCCATTATTATTTGTTTGACTGTTCTTACCAGTGCATTTAACATGAATTATCTGTAAACATTGTGAGCAGATTAATGATTTTTGGTTTTTTCGAACTGTTTTCAAACAATTGCAACATGTTTTATCAGGTTGTTTTGGCATAAGATAGTTCAAAACTCAGAGCAAAATAAGTTCTGTAAAGAAAAGAGCTTGCTGAAGAAACTGTACAGTTGGCTAGTAGACCAGGCTATGATTATGTAACAACTACTTAGTTTAGTTTAGCTAATTTGCATTTATCAGTTGCAAAAATTACGTAAATATTTCCGGCATATTCGCTAGTTACACAGAAGCAGCATGATGATGAGCAATGCATAACAATACAACACTAATGATATGAAATGAATACAGGATTTAGTACTAATATCTAGAAACTATTTATATCTTATCATTAACAATAGCATCAATATCACCAAAGTCTTCAATTACTAACCTTTTGTTGTCCTGGATGCAGTATACATTACCATTGGTCGTCCACACATTGAAAAATCCAAATGCTTTCCTGGCCTCCACCACAAGTTGTAGTCGACGTTTCGTGAGGGACTCTGTGATCGACAGCTTTTCCAGACTTCCATCAGATTTCAACCTCCGCTTGTTGTTGTACACCAGGTCCCGTACTGATCTCCTCACGAATTTGATGATGATAGGTATCACTCCCTTTTTCCTGGAAGGAAGTACATGACATGTATCAATAATGCTTGAAAAGCTCATAACGCTTGAAAAGCAAACAGATGTCAGGAGTAGCTAAGAAGTTCAGAGACTTTTAAAATAAACCTTGTCGCCTGAGAGGCGACATAGGACCTATAGGGGAAAAACCCAATGTCGCCTCAGAGGCGACGTAGGACCGGAAAGGGTTAAAGTGCTTTAGTTTCGTATTTGACAAGCGAAGGAATTCGAAGTTTTAAAGTGGTTTGTGAATATATTGTTCTGTTCTTGATCGAGAAGTGTGTGGATTAAAGTATCTTAGTAGAAGCCAATCTTTTTCCTAGCTATTAAGTTGCAACCAGCCTTAATTATCAAAGCGATACTGCATGTCGCTTCAATTTTAAGAGGTAAATTAAAGATTGAGATAAAACGAAAATTCGATTGGAACGCGACGCAGGCTAATCATCATAAGTAACATAATATATACTAGTCTACGGCTAGATTGCCGGAAAGCCACAGAGGCTAATCATTATAAGTAACATAAGGTAACAGTCCACGGCTAGATTGCCGGAAAACCATTCAGGCTAAGATTCCCGGCGTGAGGTTACATCGCCAGGCGTGCGAACTATAGGAGTACGATATTATTTAACCGGAGATAGCCGAGCGGCTACAAACCTGACGGTAGAAACTGTGTCAGTTAATATTACTTCGTCAGTAAAATCATCGGATAAAGCAGCAACTGTACACGGGCTAGGCGTCAAACTGGGGACACACGAAGTTGCAAAATAGCAAATACAGCTCGTACAGTAAACAACTAGAATCAGACACATCGGCGGGAGCAAGGTGCTGAGCCGCCGAAAGCAAACTAAAAAAAAACATATAAAAAAAAAGACAATAGATGTTTGGCATGGCAACTTGATGAAGTGCGAGGCACAACATGCTACAACTAGCCTACACAAAAAACCCTCGTTGAAGCCCTTTAATCATAGAGAATTCGCCGTCCTTCGCGTCCCCCTAGTAACCATTACACGCACCCTAGTTTATAAACCATTGTTTGCTGTAGCTTATTTTGAAACATTAAACTTGCTAGTATCAGGGGTTAAAGTGGAAGACTACTTTATTGTAAGTTATCAGACTGCAAACATAAATTGTCACTGAAATTTATTTTGTGATTTTTTCTTGGAGATCAACTTTTTGAACAAAATACGTTCTGATCTTGGGCAAAATTTTTCTTCAAAGTGAGTTTTTGGTTATCTAATGGTAAAGACCTTTATTTCATTTTGAAAGTTATTAAGCGAAGAAATTGTATTAAGGAAATTGTAAACCTTGCAACTAATTGGCAAAGCAGCATACGGGCGTAAGGGGCATTAACAATTTATTAAAATGAATATGCCAGGAAACAATAATGAGTATACCACCCAACCAATTTAGACGAGACCATCCCTGGACGTTTGTCACCTGCCCTGCTAAGCAAAGCAATAGTTCGTCGGTTGAAGTCTCAGTGCTTCTACATGTGTTGGATTTGTTTTTTCTTTTTTAAGGATAACGTTAATGAGTGGGTTACTTTTGCTTGTGACGGGACGGGCCCTGCTGATGAGTCTAAAAGGACGAAACGCGTCCAGGGATGGTCTCGTCTAAATTGGTTGGGTGGTATACTCATTATTGTTTCCTGGCATATTCATTTTAATAAATTGTTAATGCCCCTTACGCCCGTATGCTGCTTTGCCAATTAGTTGCAAGGTTTACAATTTCCTTAATACAATTTCTTCGCTTAATAACTTTCAAATCTATAGTTTTTTTTCCCTACTTGAAAATAGTTGGCATGGATTTGCCCGTTTCACTGTAGGAGGCCCGGTTTACTGCGAAGTGAGATAGAGTGAAAATTCGTTGGCATGGATTTGCTCGACACGTCTATCAAAGGTCGCCCGGCTCCCACCTTGTGAATTGTCAACGCACTCGCCTCGAGCGTGATGGCATTGCAAAGACAAGGCGCTAGGCTATAAATGCAGCGTTTAATCTGCTTTTTCAGATCAGTGTGTAAACTGATCTCCCAATGGATATGCAACCAATCAACCAATTTGTCAACCTGCCCTGCTAAGCAAAGCAATAGTTCGTCGGTTGAAGTCTCAGTGCTTCTACATGTGTTGGATTTGTTTTTTCTTTTTTAAGGATAACGTTAATGAGTGGGTTACTTTTGCTTGTGACGGGACGGGCCCTGCTGATGAGTCCAAAAGGACGAAGCGCGTCCAGGGATGGTCTCGTCTAAATTGGTTGGGTGGTATACTCATTATTGTTTCCTGGCATATTCA
The DNA here is from genome assembly GCA_963675345.1 of Trididemnum clinides. Classification (NCBI taxonomy): domain Eukaryota; kingdom Metazoa; phylum Chordata; class Ascidiacea; order Aplousobranchia; family Didemnidae; genus Trididemnum; species Trididemnum clinides. The sequence continues at coordinate 19,381,268 of OY776297.1, read as the reverse complement.
TTTTAATAAATTGTTAATGCCCCTTACGCCCGTATGCTGCTTTGCCAATTAGTTGCAAGGTTTACAATTTCCTTATTTCATTTTATTTGTTGGGGGATCAACTGAATCTTAGGCAACATTTTTGTTCAAGTTGAGTATTTTTTGGTTATGTAACATCTTTCTTTTGGAGATCAACGTTTTGAGTGAAAAACTTTCTGATCTTAAGGAAAATCGTTGCTCAATTGAAAATTTTTTCTTTTTTAGTATAGATATTTTTTCAATCAAATTTATTTTCTTAAAAAGACAAAGCTGCAAGAGAAAATATATTTGCCTATTAAAAGCTATCGAATAAGATGGTCATTTAAAAAGTAAGGATTCCACAGCAGTAAGCGGTACAATATACGACTTGCCTATGGCAAGAGTATAAATATGAGTTCTAACTAAATGCCCAAGTCCAAGTCCGGAAGGCACGAATCCAAATTCGAATGCAAGTTCTCAAAGAGCGGACTCGAGTGTGTTTTATGATACTGCTTTTTTTGAGAACTCCCAACTCTGATATGCGCACTCCCATACAATGAAATATTTCCCACGGCGACATATTGAGCAGTAGAGCGTCCCTGTTTGGACCTATGATTCTTGTTTGTTTAGTTTTTCAGATAGGTTAACTTTCGCATCCTAAGTGGCACAAAACGGTTTTGACTACTACTTAGAATTTTTATTACTTACAAATTAATTCCATTCGTGTATGATAACTGTTATCGCACCAATGCAATTTTGAAAACAAGTGTTCTTCAATTGAATTCGCCGGGAGTCGAACTGCCGCCTTGGGAACAACAGTCTTTTTTTGTACGTTTTGTTTTTCGCACTTCACCACATTACCTATTTTTTCCCTCTGACCTAAATACAAAAAAGGTGGCTTTAGGCTTTTAGTAATTATTTATATAAGAAAAAGAAGTGACAATTTGATCGGTTATTTTTTAATTTGAATTTGATGCTGTTTCGTTCGTTCCGAGAATAAAGTTTAGTCAATTTTCCCGTGCTGGTCTGTTCAAAGTTTTTATGGTTTTGCTTTTAATATATTCAATTTGGATTTTACGTCGTTTCTGATTTTATTCTTTGGAAAGACAACAGTGTGGGGAAGGTCCTAGCTGTCATCCTGCTACAAATATATTAGAAGATTCATCGCCGTCATGAGATGAATCCTTACCAATAACAAATTAAGAAAAAGGTGATGAAATTCAAAGCCGGAAGAAAAATCGAAAGATAACAGTAATGCGGTGTACAATCGCGTCACAGACTCAACAAGGTTTTGCTATAAGCTCATTACTTGTATAAAAACAACTTAATTTTAGCGATTCGAAAAACTTAATATTCAAAAAAAATTCAAGAAATTTGTGACGGCATGGTTGACTTTATCTCCTGTAAAGTACTATGCTAAACGAGCTGGCCAGAATAAATCCGGGTTGCGGGATTGCCTTGCTGAAAAAAATTCAATCCCAAGGCAAAAAAAACAAAAACGCCAATTACGACCCCGATAACCTGACCGATGCAATGGTGTAGTGGTTGGAGCTTCCGCTTCGCAGTCGGTAGACCTGGGGTTCGTTCCTTTACTCGATTCATACCAAAAGACTTAAAAATGGTATTCACAGCTTCCTTGATTGGCACTCAGCATAAGAAAGGGATAGTGTGAAGAACAAGCCGGCAAACTTGCTTATTGTGCCCTTGGGCAAGGAACTGAACGAATGCCTCCATCTTCATGTGGCAAACAGATGGCGTACCCGTACTTCACCAGTTTACAATTGTGAAAATGCTCACCCAGCATGTTGTAAGAGGTGATCTTTGGGTACCCACCAATGGCATTCCGTCTTGTTGGTGTTGGGGATACCGGTCATGAGAAGAGAACTTCGCACTCAGTATCAAGCAGCAAAATCTCGTTTCAAAATCTGCTCTAAATATCGGTAAGAAGTTTTATTCCTGGTTGCGAAAACCGCTATGTGGGAACGCAACCTCAGACTGGGATCTCTCATCTCTGAAAATTGAGTTTGGAAGTAAGGAAGATGTTCTCCGTAAAAGAAAAAATGCTCCAAAAACTTACCTCATAAAAAGGTTTATCAAAAAATGGGCCTCCAGAACTTAGCAGTTTTTAAATGGGCAGGAGGTGCAAAAATTTCCGAGTTACAGAAATTTGACAATTGGATTGATGGAAGTTTTTGTGAAAGAGGTACAGAAGTATGTGAACAATTGAAAAAGAAGAAAGTGGATAAATGTTATTCACAGGAAGTAAGATGGAGAGGACAAGTAGCTCAATTTGTTGGTGTCAAGGGTAGGAAATATTTGCTGTGGTGGTCTGGAATTATTGATGGAATTGGAGGTGTTGAAGTTTAAATGAAAGAATGACTATACCTAAACGTTGTAAAAATTCAAAGAAAAAGTGACAGGGTGATTGCACTGAAGTTGGTTTTTGAGGAGGCAGTTATGAGAGTGGTAGCTTAAATGCGTGTGGGTTCCAAATGGGAAGAGCAATGCGCAAAAAGATCAATGTTGTAATGAAATGGTATGTTGGCAAGATTTACAAAACCTTGATGAAATGATTCTTGGTCTGGGAGACTTTATTGGGCATGTTTGAAGACTGATTGATGGTTTTGGGGGAGGTGCATGGTGAAAATGGAATTGGCGAAAGAAATTTTGAGGGAAGAAAACTGCTTGGGTTTTGCTATAAAGGGGATTGTGTGGGGCAAAGGCATGGTTTCAAAAGAAGGAGCAGCGGGAAATAACATACAATATGAGTGGAAATGAAACTGAGATCAATTTTGCATCAGCTCAAAAAAATAGCAGAAAGTAATAAAAAGATGTTAAAGCGTTACCTTAGATATTTGCAACATTGGCTGTTGGTTACAGACAAAAGACAGTCCAAGAAAGAACAAACTGTTAGAAAGAGAGTTTGCCAGCTGAAAGAAAACAATATGGAAGCAAGAGTTCAAGAAAGAGTTAAATAGTTGGTTAATGCTGATGCGTCCAATGGGTAGAATGTTTTTGAAAATGGTATTTTAATAGCTTGCGATGAAGTGTGTAGAATACAAAAAGGCAAAGGTAATCACGGTGATTTGTGGTGACAGAATAAGGAGGTGAAAAAAGCAATGTGACAAAAAAAGTGGCCTGCAATAAGATGTGCTGGAATCGATCGCATGAAAACAACGCAACATCCACTCAGGGCTGGCGCGTCCATTTGGCAAAGTAGGCAGCCGCCTAAGCGCAGCCTTCAGGAGACCAAGAACTCGCATTTTTAATCTACTAGTTTAGTATTTTTTTATTACGTTTTTTTGAATAAAAATGTTCTCATTATTGTCTTGTAAATTTTAGTATTTTTCTTTGGTTTAAATTATTCATTTCAAAATTAACTGTAGTTATAAAATTAAGGCAAAGAATTTCAATTTTTCTTAGTATGGATGAGCGGTAAGTTGCATTACGTCATAGTTGTGTTTATGACTTCAACATTTTTTTAGCTCAAAAAGCAACGTTCTTTTGATTTCAATCATTTGCAGTTCCAAATAGTTAGTCATAGGTTTGCTTATGTTCTCGACTAAAATACTCAGTCTAATACTGACAACAATAGCAAAAAACAAGTTTCTGGGGCTCAGTATCGAAAGCGGAAAGCAGAGGGAGAGAAAAAGAAGCGTAACAATCTGGAGCTGTATTAAAACTTTTTCATGGCAATGAATAGCAGGAAGCTTGTAATTGTCAAATTATTATTGAAACTAGCAAAACTGATGGGGAAGAACAGTAAGAAAGTATAGAAATACAACAGCAACTTGCAGTAGAAGAAAAAAACAGAAGTTGAAGTTGAGCAGCAAAATAATGATAGACCATACAGCAGCACTTGTTCCGACGATGCTGGTGCGTGATTTCAACTGACCCTGGTAAATGGCGAAAAAAGTAAACGTGTGCGATAAACACTAGTCGAAGAAGGTGAAAAACTCCTTCAATTACATAATTTTCCTGAAGACAAAAATTATCAAAGATTTTCTGTTGTGCACTACAAGAGGAGACTATCGACAGGGAAAGGAGTTTGTTGTGAGTGGCGGGTGTATTCTGTGACAAACGTTGCTGTTTTTTGCTTTTGTTGTAAGTCGTTTAGCAGAAGTTTTGGCATATCAACTCTACAAGATGGCGGTTTAAAAGACTGGAAAAATATTGGAGCAGATCTTTAATCTTGCGAGAAAAGTTACCAATATCTCAAAAATTTTGACACTAAATGAGAATTTGAACTAAGATTCGAAGGTTGATACAATTGATAATGTTAATCGGCGGAAAACTTGGGAACAAGAGAAGTACTGGAAACCAATAATAGAACGTTTGATTGTTTTTGTAAGAGTTCTTGCAACGCAAAACCAAGCATTTCCAGGAACTAATGAAAAGTTGCATTGGGTGGGCATTGGAAATTTGTTGAAGTTTTTAGATTACATGGTCTCGTTTGATCTTATAAATGAGCATTTACGCAAAGTTCATGATAACGAAATGATAGTGCACTGTCTGCACAAGGAAATTCAAAACGAGTTGGTACAACTTCTAGTTAATTCTACGAAGGAAAAACATCTAGCAAAAGTTAACTTAGTCAAGAACTTCTCAATATGATTTGGATTTTACGCCAGACGTTAGCCATGTGGAACAAATCCCAATAGTTGAGTGATTTGTCGACATAAAAGTCTGGAGAGAATAATGAAGAGAACGTCTTGATGAAAGAACATTTTCTAAATTTCTTTCCACTGCTAGAGATAACTGGTGGTTTTCTGACAGAAACACTTTTGCATAAACTTGAGCAAATGGGTTAATCACTGGCAATTTGCGTGCGGGGAATGATATGACAATAAGAGTAATATGATAGGTAAAGTAAATTGTGCACAAAACAGAGTATTGAACATCAACTTAAGGGCATTTTTGTGCTTTGCAATTCACGCTTCTTAAGCTTGTTGTAAATGACGTTACTAAAGCCTGCCTAGAAGCAACATGCTTTTGCAATCTGGGGCAAAAATTTTGGCATATCTCAATGGTTTCAAAGAGTTACTGCTACTTTCTCAGCTTGTATTGTTTAAAAGGCTTGGCAGTGATACTACCCGACAAATATTGCTTGAGAACTTACCAAAACTTGGTGGAAGCTGAGAAAGTAGCAGTAACTCTCTGAAACCATTGAGATACAATCCTGCCTTAATATGTGTGCTGCCGTGATGGCAATCATGAAAAATAAGAAATCCATGGACTCATCAGGAAATGATTCCAGCGCTGAAGCTTACGGGCTTGCAGATGCAATCAGCAAACTCTAATTTGTGGTGTGCTTGGTTTCGTGGTACAATATTCTTTTTGAGGTAAACCTTACAAGCAAAATGTTGCAGAACGGTGATGTTGATTTGAAGAGCAGTAGGCTATAAAGAGTTTTGTTAAGAGATCCATGCTCGATGAGGGGTTTGAACAAATTTTTGATTGGTGCTACTGAACTTGCCAAAGAACTATAAATTCCTTCATCATTTGAACAAGAACTAGCCAAGAGAAAAAAACGGCAACGCGACAAAAAAAGGATCAAACAGCAAAAGAGACTTCACCAGACTCAAATAAAAATTCAGGGTGGATTTTTTTCTTTGCTTTTTTGGGCATGACCATAAAATTAACTGACAAAAGATTTGTTTAACTTCATCGGTGCACTTCGCTCTTCGATTTATTGTATGCTATTTACAGTTTAAAAGAAAAGCCGCCACTAGAGATTTTGAATAGTTGCATACTTTACACTAATCTTTGATTTAAGGAGAAAGTAGAGACATAGATGGCAATAACTTGAGCTGTAAACCAACAGCAATAGCTAGAAGACTCCCAAAATCCATAATACCTTAAGATGTTCTGACGTTTCTGGCGCCACAAAAACTTTTAGACCATGCGCCAAATGCTTCAATTGCTTTCTACTGACGCTTTCAGTGTTTGTGTTTCCAAGCTAAACTTATCAAAATGTTTGTACGCTTTATAACGCTTCAGCATAGGCTTGATGGCTTAGCTACGATATCAATTGACCTTGAATACGCTTCCGCACTCTACATGGAAGAATTGATCATTGACTGTTATCTACTACGGTAATTTAATGATAAGTGAATTGGGCTTCAGATACCTCAATAACTCACAGCTTTTTCTGTTCACCTATTAAAGTAAAATGTAAGGCAATGGCTTGAAACAATTAAAACTTGCCGAGGGTGCAAAATAGCTTTGCGCCGTCTCTGGATAGGCTACCTGAGAATATGAGAAATCAAACAAAGAAGGTTCTTGGTAATTCTATGAGGAAAGAAGCTGAAAAAAGAATTAACAAAATGGAAGAAAATCACCTGTAGAATATCATAAATAAAGAGAATGGTTGGAATCACATAACAGAAACTAATATGGCCGAGGGATCCATGGAAAAAATTACTTCGGAAGAAACGGTGATAGCAACAAAGGCAGAAAAACTTACCCAGCAAGTCGTAAGAAGCGATTCTTGGCTACCCACCGATGGCAGTCCGCCCTGTTGGTGGTGAGGCTATCGGTTACTAATTTGCATTCATGACGGTTTCAAAATGAGATGCCACTTTTTCCCTTACCTAAACGAGTAAGGTTGACGGGATGAATCTGGATTGTCGTTTTTTTCATACCTCCATCCCAAGAAAGAGGAGGGGCAAACCAACCAACCAAAACCCAGAAAGGCAGCTGGGCCCTCTGATGTATGTGCAGAGATGATATCTGGGAGTAGAGAAGTAAGTATTTGTGTGATGATTGAATTGTGCCAACGTGTGTTCAATGGAATGCCGGATAAATGGCAAACCAATGTGTTGGCGCCAATTTTCAAAAAAAAGGAGACTTACGAAATTGTAATGCATACCGAGCAATACAGCTGTTAGAAAGCATACTATAAAGATTGTTGAAAAAATCCTGGGAAAAATTCGAGAATTAGTAGATGTTGACACAATGCTATTTGGTTTTATACCTGGCAAAGAAAAGACCGACGTATTGTTTGTTGTGACAAGAATGCAAAAAGAACATATCGAAAAGGAGAAAATATGTACTATATACGGGTATTGTGATTAGAGAAAAGGCTTTTGATAGTGTTCCAAAAAAGGTGATGGAGAGTGCAATGAGGAAGAAAGGTTTACCAAAAGTACTGTTATTGTAAGGGCGGTGGTTTTCGCAATTAAAGAAGTATGTAATCATGAAGTATCTAAAAGCAGCTTGTGATAAATCCAATTTTGCACGAGAGTAGAAAAATTAACATTAAGAGCAGTGTGTGCAGCTAAATTAAGAGAAAAATTGCCAAGAACTTATGGATTTGCTGAGTTTGGAAGAAACTTTAGACAAAGTAGCCAAAGCAAATGTTCTAAGATGTATTGGCATTTGTTTAGGAGGGAAAATGGTGATAGGTAGGGAAGAGCTTCAGATTTTTAAGTTATTGGAAGAAGAGGGCTTGAGAACCAACGATGTCGTAGAACAGGCAAGTAGAAGGACATATCAAATAGAATGAACTAAAAAAGGGTAGATGTCATTGTCAGAACGAAGTAACGCAAAGCTGCGTATGAACCTTAATGGAATATGAGGTGAATCCGGCCACCTCCATCAATGCAAAAAACAGATTTAAAAATTGTATCTTTATTTTTCTCTGTGTAGACTACAAAAAATATTTGTGCAGTTTCCCGCGGCCTACTTCTGTAATGGGCAGTTATTCCTCGTTTTGTAATTCAATATTTTTGTATTAATTTCATATTTCTTTGATTCAAAGATTCTATACTTCAATATAAGCTTTTTTTCTTAAATCTGGATTCACGAATTTTAGTGGTGATACTTTCAAAGTTATTGATTAATCTCCCTTTCCAAATCGGAACTTATGTTGCCCCAATAAATCCAGCTTGCTTACAGTAATAGGCAAATGCCATCGTTAACAGTCAGCTCGTTGATTTATCTCACCAGCCCCAACAAACCAAAATGGCAACTAATTACTAATATTATTCCATCACCGTCTTTTATTGAATAAGCGAATTATTTAGGCATATATTTACAAACCAAAAAAGAGTCAGTAAAAAAATGACAAAACAGTAACTAAATCAGTCAGCCTTATGCTTGTGCGTTTTTTTCCAGATTCTCAATGTTAATTAATCTATGCTTGCGCATGTTTAATTTTTTGTGCTTTCATGACTAAAATTTATTTATTTTCATTTAGCAAAACTTGATTTAAAAGCTGAATTTGATTTGCCAGCGGGAAAAAAAATAAAGAAACCAGAATTCGTTTGGCCTTCTTGCGTCCAAAAAAATCCATTCAGCTTCAAAAAAGTCCAAAAAATTCAATTGTAGCTTAAAATACTCCAAAATGGCAACCTTGGCCAAAGTAATAGGTCTATAGCTTGTCTAGTAATGAATTGCCTAGGGCTAAGCACTTAGACTAATATTTAAGAAAACTAAGTTAAAATTTTATATTGAAAGATAAAATAAGTAAAGATGGTTGTCTGGCTGCAAAAAAATTACATTGGTGACCGCGAATTAGTGTTTGGATTACACTGGTGAGGCATATTTGCATTTTTTGATATTGATTGGTGTTTTATGCACAGACTAGGCGATGGTGAAATTTTGTTCATACGAAAAAACCATTTTCAATCTTCTTAGGCTGTCTGTAAACTCAGTCAACAAAAAATTATTTAACTTATTTGTTGGTTCCTTAAAATTTTGAGTATAATTTTTGTATTTATGAAAAAAATCCCAGGACAGTTGTATTATGAAAATAAACTATAAAAACTGTGTTTTTGAAGTTGTGTTTTTCACAAAAAAATGGATTCACCCATTCAACTTCATCTTTACTCAGAGCGAAAATAATCTATGAACCAGAAAAAACTTATCGTATACAAAACAAAAAGGAAGCTTAGTTTGTGTTCGTCAGAACTAAATACATAATTTATCAACTGGTTTTTACTTAAAAAAGTTGAAAGAACTCCTTGATAAGTTATAAATTAAAACATAATAACGTCATAATTTGCATGGATGATTTTACCTTAATAAAAAAATCTTCACGTTTCGTTTATTTTTGTAATAAAAAAGAAAATGGGCTAGGTTGTAAAGTAGTAAAATAAACAGGTGATGAATCATAACGTTTGACCTTTTAATGAACGCTTTGTTTTTCCGATTAACTATTTGGGCATGTTCCAAGTGATTATTTTATACTTATAAAGCCACATTTGTGGGTTTGGCGGTTGGGTTGCTGGTTTTAGGTACTGCTGAGGACAGGCTTAGGTCATTAACTATCCAGCAGCTTTTGTTTTTTCATTAAGTCAGATCGAGGATGAGCCAACTACATAACCTGAAGCACAATTGTTACAAGTAAAACAGCATGGGTAGTCTTGATGTTTTGGGCAAGGTATATGACTAAAATTTTTAAACAAGTATGTAAGGTCAAAATTTCTTTAGCATACTGTACCTAATGTAAAATGTGATTGGTTACAGTAAGCTATTGCGCAGAGAAATCTACTGTAACTGATAGAAAGTGAATGGTTACTTCTAAAACGTAAAAATGTTGTGTACTAACCCCAACCATATCGCTGATCCGAATTTATATTTTTAATTAGTAGGCTGTTCAATTCTTTAGGACACTTTCTGCAGAGTTCTGCATTTTTGTGTATTGCAAAACAATGTATGCTGGAAAAATTATCGTAGGATAGCTATACAAGTAAAGTCAACTTAGGACAACTATGCATAACGTTTTTGTGTGAAAAAGTTTTTGATAAAAGACATACTCTGATCTTAAGATGAATCGTGTTTAACAAATTACTGCTGTCAGCTTATCAGATCATGGGGGGGGGGGGGGGGGCTCTACTAAAGAATTGGCCATATTGTATCAACAAACCCTAATTTTAATTCCATCTTAGCTAGCTTCCACACTAACCCTTTTTCCAACTGTAAAAATAAAGAATTGGCCATATTGTTTCAACAAACCCTAATTTTAATTCCATCTTTTAACTAACTTTCACACTAACCCTTTTTCCAACTGTAAAACGCTGATGTGGATTTTGCGTTTCAGTAGTATCCAATTCCATATACCTAGTTATGCAGCCAATTTATTAGTAAACCCATTATGGGACTGTTGTAATCTAGTGCTGCATTTACTGGATATTTTGCTTAAAGGTATTCCTGTGTTATTTTTACTGCGCTTCAGCTTTAACTTGCATAATGCCATCACAGATTTTAATTTACATAATGGTTGAATTTTGTTCACCTTAAAACTCATTTTTGATTTAAACTGAAATTTGTTCTTTTTAATTTTTTTATTAAGCAAGGGCAGCACTAAAATATGAAAATTCGGATTTAGGAAAATACAGAAATTCTTACTGCAATGCGAAATTATTGAAATACAGAGAAACTGCCACATTAAAGTACAAAAATACATAAGATTACTTGAATTGGCCAAAATTTAAAACCTTAAAATTAGATACTGGTTCTTGAATTAAGTTAAACATCAGTATTTTCATAACTGATAATAACTGGCAAGTCTCAAAATTAGTATTTTGATTTCCATAACTTCTCCTGTTTCTGCAATTTCTGTAAATTAGTTAATGAGTTTTTCCCTGTTTCTGTCAGACTTTCCATATTTCAGTGTTGCTTTTTTAGTAATTTGAAAACGTCTTGTATTTTCTTTCTTTGCTGTTTCAATTGATTTAAGTTTCCAGTTTTGTAGAGATCATTTAAAAATCTTTTACAAACTGGTTGCTCAAACAAAAGGTGTGAAAATAACCACCACACAGTAAAGATGATGATCTTGACTGATACTACTAAAACAGGGATATTCCACCAATTAACTATAACCACAATCGCAATGCTGATCTGTAATTCCATGGTGGAATTTCCTTATTTAGTAGCATACAGTTTTTGTGAACAATTTTTTTTGGATTCCATATTTTAGTGTAGCCTATTGAGTGTTTGACTGCATCTTTTAAGAAGAAAGAGGCTTATTTTTATTGCTTTTTGCATAGCTGGTATCAGCCACACTATGTTACAAGTTAAGGACATCAAACATTTGATTCTGAAGTGTCACAGGTAAAAGACTGGACACAGAAGAATTCCTTGAATTGTTGAATCTTTATCTTAGGGCCCAACAAATGTTGAATTGGGTATACTGAGGTAGTTTGAGATAGATTTGCAGCTTTTCAACTTGGCAGTGGCTATTTTGCCCTCAAAGACATTTTACCCTTGGAGGCTATTTTGTCAGCAGACATTTGTGATTGGTCAATTTTAATAACGTATTAAGCATGCGACTTTTGGTCGGTTCTGATTGGCCAATTTTAATAACAAACTAGCAAAAATTTGCTTCCCTAGTGTACACTTCTCTGTACAATAACATACTGGGCCTCCCCCTCCAGTGTACACTGCCTTTGTATAACTACGCTGCCTGTGAAGATTTTAATTGATAACTATTGCATATCAGCGCAGTTGCACTATCCATACACCACAGCATCACTGCAAGAATCGTAGCAGATATGGCTGTTTGAACACACCTAGATGATGTCGGCAAAATAGCCTCCAAGGATAGAATCCTGACAACAGCAAAAAAGCCACTTCCTTTCAACTTTTATGTACTGCTTTCACAACAGCAACTTTGATTTCACTACTTTTTTTGAACGTTTGCATATTCATTTACCACTTGACAACACCATAAATGGGTTAAGTTAGAACAGGGTTAAAAAGCTTTAAAGTGTTGAAGGGAATTGAAATTTGATTATGTTATGGCTTGATGTGCAGATTTACCCAATGTAAATTCGATGCTAATTCTTGGTCTTGTAATTATTGATTTTTTATGTAGGTATGGATTTAGATCAGATTTTTAAAGTAATTCCAATCGTTTCTGGCTTATTCTATTGCATAGTTTTTTAGGCAGTGGCTAGAGTGCAGACACTAGCTTTTTAGCTTTTAACCTCAGAAAGCTGATCAAGTATTTTTACTGATTGTATTTTACTTGTCATGGAAGCATCACTATGTCGTTTGCACATCATCACATTTGTCTGTCAGCCATGCATTACTGCAAGTGTGGTCTAGCAAAATTAGTCTAGAGGGAGATGCAAGAATTATTCAGGATTGTGCAAGGTCAATGTGTTTGTGGTAATTGTGTGAAGCATGAGTCGACTTTATGGTAACTTGTCCCGAATTACCCCAGTGTACCCTACTGAAAACGTTTGATCATAAGCTGGGAAACAGATTGGTTTTGCCTAACTAATGTAGGCATCATTACTTTTTTGCCAAAATGAAAACTTTAGTGTTGTATGATCTCAGGCAACAAGATGCATCTGCATATGAAAAAATGGTGAATTGGCTGTTGTTTATAAACGTGTGTTTGACAAAATTGCCAAGTTCCCAAGTAAACCTCAAATGCTAACACCAACCTATCAACCTTCACTTTAAATGCAGAACATAGTTTTCAAGTGTTAATGTCTGCATTTCCTCAATTATATAGACAGGGTGGGGCATAAATACTCTTACAAGATAAAATACAAATATATTAAAAAAAAGCTTTTATTTCTATATTTAAGTTTGCAAACATTTAAGACTCATACCAACAAACAATTTCACACAAACTTTATTCAAAATGCTTTCCTTTAGCCTTTACTACGGTGCAGAGTTTTCTGCAGAAATCATTGATGGAGGCACGCACTATTTCCACGGGGATTTTCTTTCATGTTTTCATCAATTTTAACTTCAGAGCTTCGATACTTGAGCTGGGTTTAGAGCAGGCTTTACTCTCAAGAATTGACCATAAAGAATAGTCCAGATGGTTGAGTTGTGGTGAAGAAGGAGGCCATTCTTCTTTACTAATCTAGGTGGGGCAATTGTTTTCACACCACGCTTGAGTCACCCAAGCTGTGTGACCTGTTGCTCGGTTTTATTGTAGTGTCTAATTATCTTCACCATAAAGAGATTTGTACCATGGTATTAAAAGCCTCCTTTAAAACATTTTTTGTGTACAGTTCTTTGTTAATTTTAACCCCCGAGGGTACAAAAAAACAGAGGAGATTTTCCCTTTTCAGAAATTGCTGTCCACACCATCACTAAAGCAGATTTGTGTTCTGAAGACTTTCCTTGTATTGGCAGGGATTGAATCTAAGGTTTTTGCCAAAACTCGATCATTTTGGTGATTGTGCGCTTGTTGCACTGTGGATAACTTCTCATCAGTAAAGATAAGATTTTTCAGCATGCCATTCTTGAGTCGTTTCAACAATAGTTTGCTTCTGGCCAGTCTCTTCAATTGTGGCCCCCAAAATGAGCTGTCTCTTTTGCAGCTTGTTGGGTGACATCTTAAGATCATCGTGACTAATCCTGTGCATAGTTCTTGGTGATATTTTAAAATCCTTTGCCATTTTTGTCATTGATCTCCTCAGATTACGTCTGATTTTTTTCTTTCACACTTTTAATCAGATTAGGTGTTCTTGAGCTGCGAGGGCATCTTGATTGAGGTCTGTTTGTGATTGAGGATATTTCCTCAAATCGATCAACATTTGGTTGATTTCAAATTTTTTTCCAAGTTTAAAAGTTGCAAAGGGACTAAATCCTTTTTTGTGGCACTCAATGAATTTTCTTTTTAATTCTAGAAACATTGTGCAGTGTATACTTAAAACTTTTCTGAAAAACAAGAATTAGGTGTATTTGAATAAATTAGCTAGATTAGCTTTTTAGTTAAATTTATTAGTACTAAAATTAACACAAAATTTTGTAACGGTACTTTTGCCCCACCCTGTATTAAACACGAGGCAATTTATCTGTGTTTTCTCAAACTTTTTGGCTGTGAGCAGAAGATTAAGTTTATCCAGTTTCAAAATCTAGCTCTCTGTTTCTTCTATGTGTCAAAGAGTGTACCGTTTTAGTGCCAATCGTAGGAGTCGCGGAATTCAAAATTAAAAAAAAAACATGATTTTCACACTAATCTGCTTTTATAGGTGATTCCCTCCAATCATTGTTCTAAAGCTATAAATTTGGCCATGGTAAGGCAGCTTGGCCAGTTCACTTTCAAGTGCTGTTGGCATTTTGATGCATTTAGTTCCAGTTCAATACTTGACCCAAGTCAAAACTTAACACAGTTAATCTCTATTAAAAGCATTTAAGCATATAAAAACAACTGAAAGTATGCTAAGTAAATTTTCATTCAGTTCGTACTACTTTGCGGCTCCATGTGGCAGCAGTGTACTGATGATTTCTCAAAGTTTATGCCAACTTGTCAAAAAATTTTCCCAAAAATCTTGGTATTTATAAACTGAATATTAAGTACACTCAACTTTTAGGTCTAACCAATTTACCATTAAAAAATATCTTTTTTCCAAAGTGTAAAATATAAATCATTAATAACCTTATTTCTGGTGCGTCAGAAAATGTTTGAGAAATGTAGCTTTTTTGAAAACATGTGCATTGACATGAAATTGATGTGCGCCCAAGTAGATTACTAATTTGCAAAAAACTTTGTTAGTTACTGCCAAAATTGATTTATTCAAATAACCATCTGCTAATCTCGGGCCAATGTTTTTGGTTTAATCCCAGTGTTATGCCAAAGCACACGTTCTTGAAACACGTTCTTGAAACAGGTGGGCATTCTGAAGAACTCAGTAACTTCCTTACTTAGTTTTAACCCTTGCAACCACTAAACTGAATTGGCAAGATGCTGAAAATAGCCTGCTGTTCTTTTTATGTGTGATAATTTTGTCACTTAACCCTTTTTTTAACTCTTGTTTAAAGTCATCACACCAAATCAGCATCTTAGAAATATAATATCTGCCATTAGGATTTTGTGTAAGAAGATAAGAAACGTGAAATAATATACAATTAGATTATAAATGTTGCATTTGGTTTGCAAAACTCAGAAAAATTTACCTCCTTTTGTTGTGTAAAGTCAACGTATATGTGGCTGTGTATTTAAATTTCTGGAAACTTTATGACGCACTTGTTATGAAAAGCACTAAATTTTGCTCTTTGCTAAAGTGATGGTATTTTTGAATGCTACATTTAAAGGTGTTTAAATAGAACTCGTTTGTAGGTGTCTACTCATTTTTGCACAGGATAGAAGGGGCTGAGTTGTCATGTGCTAAATATTTACAAATGTTTTACTAGACAATTTTTGAAGGGGATTACCTGACATTCTTCTCTATGCCCCTGGCTATGGCATAGCAAATTACTATAAGTATAAGAAGTCGTTAAAATAAAAATTTATAAGTCAAATTTAGGCAAATGCCTGTGTTCCATTAAGCATGTTTTATAGGGTTAAAGTATGTAGTGGTCATCTTTGCCCCAGTGATTTTTTGCCTCGTCAATTTTGCAGTAGCCATTTGAATAACACGCTCTCAGTTTTTTGTATTGAGTACTATCAGTGTTAATGCGCTGCCATGACATTGATCAGACTTGCATTGCTCAATTTTCGCTCTCACAAATCACCATGTGACTTCACTAAATGCAAAAGGCAAAGTATTTTGTATACTAGGTGAAAAGTTACTCTACGATCCCATAGAAGAGCAAGTAGCTCTTCTGAAATGAAGGAGTTATAATTACTCAAGAGCACTGGGTGACTGAATTGATCATTTGATATCAGAGCACCAATGAAACTTGGTGGCTCCTATTTTATGGCTGGTGTTATGAATCGGCTGCCTATCCTTTTATATGGTGAAGCTTAACCACATAAATGATTAAAAGAAAAGCGCAAGCTAAACGTTTTGAGATTAGCTATTGGGAGGAGTGTATTGTCAACCACATTTTCATCAATTTTTAAATGCCATCGCAGAAGTAACAATGGATGCATGCCAAGTTTTTTAACGATTGCATAAAAAGCTGTGTAATCTGCAAGCAAAAGTAGCTTGTCCAATGCCATCCAAAGTCATGTTTGTGACTAAACAATTGCTACTGGTCAAAGTTAGTGCACTGCCTTTACCTTTGCCTTACATGGTCTTATGAAAACTACTGTTTCAAAAAAAATTAAACATGAAAAGAAGTGTTTTTACTCCTATGGTGGCAAATTGGCAACCACCTTTTAGCAGCAGTTGTGGGGTGATGCTGTCTGACTCATAAGCCGCCACCAAGTGGTGCACTTGATCTTAGTCTCAAGACCATAATTTTTGGACAAACACCAAGTAACTGAAAAAGAAACGCGTCTTAGAGCCTCTAGGAAAATTGAAATTATCATGTCATAGCCTATAAGTTTGATCACGCTCAAATATATGTATAAAATGGGCCTATTTTTGGTAATAATTCAAAAGGTAAATCTAAAAACTACTCAACCAAATTTTACAAATTATTGGTAATTTTTATGCAGCAAACAGGTACATAAAGAGCTTTTGATTCTGGAAACGTCAAAAAGAACAGAGTGCACCTGCTTTTGTATGAAAGCAGACATCTTTGCTGTTATGATGTGAGCATGTGCCCAAATAGATCGCTAGTTCATTGAAAAATAGGCAGAATGGAAATTTTGTGGACCTTGTAGTTACACTTAAGTACATAACCTACTTAATTTTACTATTGGATAATTTATTTTATCTCTACGTTATTTTTATGGCATAGACATTGGATATTATTGTGGAAACATTTCTATTACATTAATAGCGTGATCTGATTTGCATTAAGCATTTTATTTGAAATCATTGAATTAAGTTAAAAAAATAGCCTTAGAACTTTAGAACACTAGAGTAAAATTAATATCAATGAGCAATAACTAAATTAAAAATTGATATCAATAATCAAGTCATTGTTATCATTGTCATTTGAATGGAATCTATTTTAGTATAGTTTTTGGGATATGGTTTTTTAAATAATTTTAAGGCAGCCATGTGTATGTCAATCTGGGCTAGATCAGCCAGTTTACACAGTTATCAAAATTTGGTTGTTAGTATATTAGCAGCAGGACAGAAAACGAGACGATCATTTTCTGAAAAAAAAATTATGCCAAAATGCTCTTAAAACTTAGGGATGTCTTACCTTCACCATATCCTGAGGATAATGGTTGGTCTTCAGATAAAACTTCCTAACAACACGTGAAAAAAAAGAGAAACAGATAAACTCTCCTTTTCTGGAGCAACCTCAACTGACAAATTTAGAAGGTGTTATTTTTATTTCTTTGCTGTGTAATGCAACTCAATGGCAGTTGCAATCATAGTAATAATGGAAACATTAACCAGGAAGCATAAAAAAATGATTTGTTTAAAGTTAGTGCAAGGCAAGTGGAGCTTAGTCGGAGCAACAATAAAAATTACGTCATTTAATCATTGTTTTTCGTTTTAGAAAATAAATTTTCTTTTAAGTGGTATTGCGCAAGAAATGGTGATGGACAACAAACCGAGCCCTATACAAGTTGGCCGCGAATTTGTGCGCCAATATTACACATTGCTAAACAAAGCCCCAGCTTTACTACACAGGTATGATTGTTTGCTGCATGTATTCCTTTCTCGTTTGAACTCGGAAAAAGTTTTTGAAAGCTTCTCTGGTTACCGCTGGACCCTGAGCTCAATTTCAGGTGCACCAAATGTCAAAATCAGGCTGTTCTTCTGCCAGCGAAGCTCATTGTTGTGGCTTAAAGTCAGTGTTACCACTTTGTAGATATTTCTAAGATTTATGCTTCTTTTCTAAAACAGCAGCTTAAAAGATGTGCCTATTTTTAGAAAAAACGTGCTTACTTTGTCTTAGAAATTTATTGGTCAAAATATGGGCCTTGTAGAAAAGGTCTTCGCCATAAATTTGTAATAAAAATGTCGATTCAGACTTCTAAAAGGGGGACCTCTGAAGAAAAGCTCTTCATCTTAAATCTGGGATGCAAAAACATGGTTTTTCCACAGTGCGCTTATTTTTTGGTCTGGGCTGAAGGAACCCTGCTTAAAGCGCAAAATTTGGCATCTCTGATTCCAGGTGTTTCTGCAAACCGTAAAGGGATTGTGTATCTACTGTTGTCGTAATGTGTGCTTGCGTAAAGCTGTTCTTTGCGTATTATTGCTAACCATTTGATGGAGTTTAACTAATATAGAGATTTTTTTAGATTTTACAGTTCTAATTCTTCATATGTACATGGAGGAGAATACTGTGACGGCGAACCCGAAGAGCCTATCATTGGACAAACGGTATGTTACGCAACCAAAAGCCTGGTCTACGCTGAGGCCAAGCGCGGCATATCTCCTTGTGCTTCAGTCGCAAGCTGCGCTCGGCCTCAATGTACACCAGGCTTGAGATGTAAAAAGTAGGGTAGGCGTTAATACCTTTTTCATAAAGAAGCTGTTTTTAGTTCAAGGTGCACTGGGTAGGATCTACTGTAAGGTAGTAATAATTTGCTCTGGCACGTGTCAGCATTATGTTACTGTTCCCGCAACTACAGTATTTTATTTTTTTGGGTGTAAAGCTATGCTTTGTTAGCAATATTTTAGTGGGACTCGGTCGCTAAAACTATTAGACTGCTTGGCCCCACCACCAGTCACAACCTGTCAGTGACCACTCCAGCACATAAAGGCTTTGTTTATGCTGTTAGTGCTTTTCCATCGTTGTTGCTGTAGTGGCTGCACAGGAAGCACTGCTGTCTTCTCAACTCAGCAAAGTCGGAAACCTTTTTTATTGCTTGGGATCAGTGATCACGTGTCTCATGGCACTCGTTATTTTCATCCTGTCACTTCGCGCTGTGTCTCTTTATTCTCCTTTTTTTCCCTTTGCTTTGTACGACCTCTGATCCAAGCTGTAAGAAGTTGCCCTTCTCCCTTATTGCTCCTTGGTTTTTAGCAATGCTAAATTGCGACTAATTTCACAGCTAGTGGGAATTGCAGAATGGAGTATCGAACGACAATGCATAAAATATGGTGATGACGGAAACTAGATTTAGCTATAATGGTTGAGAAAAAGGCGAAATCAGGGACATATTACCGTATTTGCCGGTGTATAAGTCGACTCGTTGTATAAATCGACCCCTTAAAATTCGACGGAAATTTACGATTTTATGATATATCCTTTGTATAAGTCGAGCTCAATTGTTTCATTATCTTAAACTTTAAAATTCAACCAGAAATATGCGAAATTTATTGACGAAATCTATACGTCATTTTGAATACTATTTACTTTGTAACCCTGTGATATTACGCGCCGAGAGAGGCAACCACATTATTCTGCTTTTACTGGCTTATAACTTTTTGTGAAGTGTAGTAATTACCATCACATTTGAAGCGATGAGTACAAAGTTGAATTTCATGACTCGGTGTATAAGTCGAGGTCGATTTTTTTAGGTCGATTTTTGATCGAAAAAGGTCGACTTATACACCGGCAAATACGGTAATTAAATATTTAATCGACTTTTTCCGGAGTCATTTTCAGTTCTAACAAAACCGGATCTTGATGCCGCAACAACAGAAACGCTTTTGTTTCAACTCTGCTTTTAACCACTACTCAGTTCACCGAGTTAGAATAGTACAGCTGCTTTCCTAAAATGTCGTAAGAGGAAACGTTTTTGGCATCTACCAACGGCCGCCTGTCTTGCTAGTGGTGAGCTGTACTGGTTCGAAATTAATCGCTGCTTGATGACACGATCAACATACTTGCTTGATTGGTTTTGCAGTGTTAGACCTAACTATCGATTTTATATTATGCTGGCATCCCATAAACACAGATTAATTGAACTCTGAGCTTGTTTAACTAGTTAATATTTGATTTGTATTGTGACAGGAGATTTACCGCAAAATAGAGAAGTTAAACTTCAAGGATTGTCGTACCAAGATTCGACAAGTGGATGCACATTCCACCATTGGCAGTGGGGTGGTCGTTCAAGTCACTGGAGAATTATCTAATGACGGCCAACCTTTGCGACGATTTATGCAAACGTTTGTCCTTGGACCTCAGGTTGGTAGAACCATAACCTGTTTTCTATGTTATTTATTCTCTACGATTGTGTTGGCCGGTTTACGCTCACAAGGTTAACTTTGAAAGCCGAAGTCGAACGTGTTTAATATGTACAATTTAAGGGTGCTATGTTTGAAGGCTGTGGTGCAGCTTTTAGTCCCTGCCTTATTGATGTTCACTTATAGCTCAAGTTCCTTGGATTTTACAACATGAAGACAGCCAGCTGCACCATTCGCCATACTTACTACTTCAGCAACTTCGTCCTTGACATCCCAAAATGGAAAAATTGCTTGCTTCCAACTTTCCTTTTTGAGTTTTGAGTCTAACTTTAACACTTGCGATCAAATGTTCAAGTTCTGCTCTCAGCTTCGTTCAAACTTGGTTAAGAAGAATTTTCGTTTGGTGTTTTTTCCTTGGGTTGCAAGAAAGCAAAAGCTTCGTGGGAGTCGAACTTGAAGATCTTGTAATTGTCAGCCAATGCTTTGCGGCGATGAGCTGCGCTGCCAGCGTGCAACAAATTGGAGTATGCGACGAGAAAAGTTGCTGTGTTTTGGTGCCTCTATAAATTGAGCCGCACCGAGCGCTTTAGAAATGAAATTCAGAGCTTCCCTGGACTGAGCAAGCTAGGGAAAACCTGGAGAAAAACTCGACAAGTTTACCCGTTGAATGTTTGGGTTACGCGCTTAGCGGTATTCCTCCGTATTTGTGTGGAATACAAGCGGCGGAGTCTGGCAGTCAATCCGTCTCGGTCGCCCTTTCTCATCGGCAAATAGAGCATGAGCTCGTACGTGTGAATAATGAATGCATTGGCTGATTTAGTTATTGCTCTGTGTCGCAGCTGATTGCAAATTGTTTTTGTGCAGGGTGAAAATCCGTTTAAGTTTTACGTGCACAACGATATATTCCGGTATCAGGATGAGGTGTTTGCCGACACGCCTGAGGAGGAACATTCAGACGAGGAAGTGCAAGCAGGTGAGGATGAACGCATGCAGCGGTGCGGTTGCGTCGCATGAAAAACACGGAAGCTGCATGAAAGTCGTCCTTAATAACTAGAGTGGCCATTGCTATCTATGATTAACTTTTTTGTGCAAATCTACGACTAAGGCAGCCTGAATAATTTAAACGGACGACGAAATGCTCGGTCGCGTTCAGATTGGTTTTGAAGAAGAAATCCTACCTATTATTGCAGCGCTAGGTCAACCTTAATCAGACGTCTAAACCAAAACCCTGCAACCGCAATATGCTCGAAATATCATTTTTAATGGCGTAGCGTTCTCGCGAATGTACTTTATATTCCAAAAATTTGCGTCACACAGTTTGCAAATCACTGTTCTGAGGTCTTAACTTTGTCATGGTCCACGGATCAGTGTTCTCAACTTTTGCTTAAATCGGAACATCTTGTTTCTGCGTTTATGAATTAAAAGTAGGTTTATATTCTACTTTTTGTGTGAAAAGAAATGTAAGTCTTAGATTGGCGCCCACTATTTTTCGTTGGTATAATTTGATAAATTTTTAGTTGCGTTTCGCTTACACATCTTTATTCATAAAAGATGTATTTGCTCGTTTTTTGAAAAATTCTATTTTACAAAGCGCTGCGACGAAATACAGGACAGTAAAATTTGCCTATACAAGACCTTAAGCGAACTGAAAAAGCGTCTCGCCTTGAACGGAGTCAGTTTTTTACAGGTCCCCTAATTCTACTGCTTTCCTGGTAGCTGTGTTGTTTCAACAGAATTATATTTCTAATCTTTTTCTGTGACACATTTCCCGCTGTTGCAAACCTAAAACAAGTGGCGCAAATTGTAAATACAAAAATTGTAACTGTCATTATAAACGAACAAAATGCTGTGGGTGAATCAAAAAAGTGACGGTATAAATATAGGATAAGCGAACTTGAAGTACGAGGTGCATTCAATAAGTTTCCAGACTTTTTTGGTATGGACACTTTTATTAACCGTACACACAAAAACTCTAGTCTCCTTCAAAGTATTCTCCTCCGACATCAATGCACTTGTTGTACCGTTCCAACAACTTCTGGAAAGCCCCCTGGAAGTCTTCTTGTGTGAGCGTGTTTAGGACCCTCGTCACAGCCTCTTTCATGTCCTCAATCGTGGAATAACGATTGCCTCTGAGGTTTTCCTTGAGCTTTGGGAATAGTCAAAAGTCGCAGGGAGCAAGGTCCGGGCTGTAGGGAGGATGGGGAACCGTCTTGATGCCCATCTGGGTCAAATAGTCTGTGACGAGGATGGAGTTGTGGACTGGGGCATTGTCCTGATGGAAATGCCACTGACCTGATTCAAAGAGTTCTGGCCTCTTCCGACGGAATCTCTTCCTGAACTCCCTTAAAACTTCAATATAGTACTCCTTGTTGACTGTGACTCCAGTGGGAACCCAGTGAATGTAGATTATGCCCATGCTGTCAAAAAAAGGGATCATCATGAGTTTCTGGGTGGACTTGCTCTGTCTGGCCTTCTTGGGTCTGGGAGATCCAGCATGCTTCCACTGGGAACTCTGTCTCTTGGTTTCTGGGTCATAACAATAGATCCAGCTTTCATCGCAGGTTACCAGGGCATCAAGAACTTGGGGATCTAAATTAATGAGCTCGACCATCTCCTTGCTGTCATTGCAACGTCTTTCTCTCTGATCTTCCCGGAGCACTCTTGAGACGAACTTCGCGCAAATCTTCCGCATCTTCAGTTCCTCACGAATGATTATGTGTACAGCTCCCACACTGACATTAAACTGTGCGCTTAGTGTCTATAGAAACACGACGGTCCCTATTCATGAAATCGTTTATTTGGCCAATCATCTCTGATGTTCTGACTTCCCTACTCCTCCCACATCTCTCATCATCCCTCACGGACTCCCTGCCTTCCTTGAATTTCTTGTGCCACTGAAAAACTGATGATCGATTCATGCAAGATGGTCCATAAGCAGTCTGAAGCATACCATACGTTTCCGTGGCAGTTTTTCCAAGTTTAAAACAGAACTTGATCGCATATCGTTCTTCTAATGTGTCCTCACGTCCAGATTGCAATTTTGAAATTCACCAGCTGTGACAATCAGGATTTAGTAAGGTGTACTCTAATTCCTACTGTAGCTATAAATTTGCACCTAAACAAGAAAAAATTGGTCAATCATCTCATAAGGAGCATAGTAACAACATACTGAAATATCTCGAGTTTACTGCAATTATAAATGCCTGTACAAAAAAAGTCTGGAAACTTATTGAATCCACCTCGTAGCTAATGTAGAAGCTCTGTCGGATCCGACAATAAATGTGTCAATAAGTGAACTGTTTGTTTAGCTCATGGGTCACCAACCGTATGCCCGCGGGCACCGGGTCGCCCGTGAGGAGAATTTGATGTGCCCGCCAGCTTGTTTTAAAATTTTCTCAAATGATTTTCAAAATTCGATGGATCATGATCTTCCCTGACGTGTCCGGGATTTTAGCAAATCTGACCCGTTTGTCTGAGCTAGAGACATAGATTGAGATAAACGATGGGTGGAGGCAAAACCGGTGATGACTTTTTTTTTTGAAGAACACTTCCCATTTCGGGCAAATATTTGCAACAACCAAGGTAATGGCACCGTCCGCGAATTCGTAACAGAGTGGCATGACGTCCGAGATTTTGCGCACTTTGCGATAGGTGCGCCCCCGCCATGATCAGCATCCAAAAGTAGCCCGTGGTCCAGAAAAGGTTGGTGACCCCTGGTTTAGCTGGAGTCGATATTGGCAAATTCTACTGTACTACGACGAAATAAAAACTGATTAGCGGAAGTTATGTTCAACTCCTCAAAGTCAAGAGAATTAAGAGTTTGGGACGCTGCTAAGTGACCTTAAGGTCTTTGAGTGTGCAGTTGCCCATACGTGTCGTGCAGTCGCCCATTCATTTTGGGTTTAAAAACTACAGCTGTGTCCATACGGCACAGCTGCAGTTTAAACCCAAAACGTGTGCTTGAAAGCAAATGCTAGTTTCGCTTGGACATGCCCGCGCGCAACGTAACGGCCTGAGTGCTCAAGGCGCATTCCTTGGATGATAAGTTCAACGCTCGGTGTACGCGCATGCTGCTGACAAAACGCCAGACCACAGAAGTATCTTGCTGTAATGTTTCCCCTAAGCATTGGCCTACTTCATCGAGCGTTGTCTTAGCACACGTGCATTAAAAAGGACAGTGTGATCGCTGGTAATAGGCTATCGGCCTTGTTCAGTCGGGTAACGTAGTAGCCGGGTGTAATTCTTAGCACTTACACGCGTCAGTGTTAGGCAGCTTTGCATGCATCAGTAGCCATTGTGAAACTACAAGTCTCAAGCCTGGTCTACACCGATGCCAAGCGCGACTTTACTCTTTGTTTCATTTCCGCTCAATCACAAGCTGTGCTTGTCTTCGCGTGTAAACCAGGCTTTAGATCAGATTGTGCTTGCGTTTGGGCATTTAGAAGCGCAACATGATATTTACTGCCTTCAAAAAAAGATCGATTTACATCTCTCCCCGTTTTGTTATGTTGGTTCGACGTACGTCTGCCACCCTTCACTTACATTCGAAATGGACTTACTTGAGCAACGCAGTAAAGCAAATTTTTGGCAAATGCAAATGGTGTTTAGTAGTCCAGGCCTATTGTCTCGAAGTCAGGAACAGTATTACCATTTTCTACAATTACAGAAAATATTCACTGCGAGCAAAACGAAACCCTAAAGAATTGATGTCGAACGCTTTAAATTGTTAATCGACAGTCTTAATATTTCTGTTCGATCGGAGATTAATAGAAGATTCTCATCAACTTTGAAGCGTTCAGAATCGATTTTTTGCTTGATTGATTGCCAATGCAGTGAAGTGCACAAGTACAATGGCCTGGGCAAGAGCCACCAGTATTCACTTCATTTTCGAGTGTAGATGCTCTTTTTGAGGCTAATTTATATTGCCGTTGTGATCGATTCGCTTTATTTTACTATTTGACGTTTTTTGTGGAAAACTTCTTTCAACGCGATATACTAAAAGAAACGAACTAATTTGATCTCCACAGTTGGCAGCAAAGGAGCCTGCAAGTCCAAAAAATATGGTGTTGCATGAATGCACTTGTTTTAAGGAGTCGAGGAAGACGCGGGCCCACCACCTGTCTCACAGCAGGCGGTCCAACCTCCAACGTACACCGAGACCGACTTCGGTGTTGAGAAGTCAACGCCGCCGGTTTTGACAAATGGAATTGAGCAGGGAGCGGATGGAGTGGTTCTGGAGGAAAATGAGCCCCAATCACCAAGAGCGGCGCAAAGCTCTCCGGATCCGATACGTCACACTCCGACACCTGACTTGGAGCCGGAAGTAGGTTTAGCAAATGATTGGCCAAAAATTATTTCGATTAACTTGCTTGTCCTTCATCAGATTTTTTAAGGACAAAGTGTTATCTTACGCACGCAACAAAGTACAAGTGTTCTCGTACGCACGCAACAAATTACAAGTGTTATCTCACGCACGCAACTAAGTACAAGTGGTATTATGCGTGCGCAACTAAGTACAAGCGTAGTCAGCGTACACTGGAACGTTAATTTGATTGTTTTGTGCTCTCACCGTAGCGTCCGCTGTTTGCAAAATGTAGTAGACAAAAAAGTGCTCTTGCCGTATGCCTTCACTAGCTTTTCGGCCGTACTGGTGCAGCGTAAATCCTTTGGTTGGTACGTACTGCTAGGGAATTCGAGAGTTTTTGATGTACTCAATCCAACATTATTTTAAAAAGAATTTTGCAAGCTTCCACCGATTTGTTAGGTTTTTTGCCACACTGGCCTCTTGTTGGGTCTTCAACAAATAGAGTTAGCTTTTTAATAGGCTGCGCCTTGTGCAACTGGTGTGGTGTTGTAAAACACCTCTTCACTGTTGCTTCGTTTTTGTGCGGTGAGCATAACTGACGTACTTTTTACATTTGTACTAGACGTGACCCGGTTGCTTGAGGCCAGATGATTATGAGGTGACCTTTTGTTTACCCCTTTTCTTATCGGCGAGGCATAGCGTGAAACGCTTATATTCCAATCCACATCGCAATCCTAATCAGGACCAGGCTAATGGGAAGCGACAGTTCATTTCGAACCAGTCGTTAATACGAATTACAGATTGGCAGCTTCACCACCATGAAGGTGGGCTGTCATTGGTGACCAAAAAGTCTCCTTCAAGGACATGCTGAGTGAGCAGCTTCACTACTCTAACCTGGTGAAGTAGGGGAGGACCTCGGTACACCGTATTACAAAAAGCGTCCAGTTTTATTCGGTCATTTTTTTCTGTTCAGCCAATTATGGAGACTCCTCCTCAAGATGCAAAGATTTCACCTCAAGAACCGGTCGAAGAGGAGAGCAAAGTAGCCGTGGAAGAGGTTGAAGTTGCCGAGCCTAAAGCTCCATCGAAGCCGTTTTCATGGGCAGACATGGCTTCAAAGAATACACCTGCTGTACGGGGCAACGTGCAACAAGGAACAGTAGTGAAAGTAAACCGCCCACCTCCGGTAGAACAGGCAAGTTATGAACTATATTTAAAATGGGATAGGTGGTGATTTGGTCCTTTCCATAAATCTTGAATAGTTTTGCTTTTTCAAAATTTCTAAATACGTGTTCAACCTTTCTTTTCATTGAACAAACGAACAATCAATTTAAAATTGGCACCTTCAACCAATCAGAACAAACAACCCGAAGTCAGATTACACCTCACGTGACGTTGTAATTATCAGACGCCAACATCGTGGTTATTCAGGGTTGGATTGTAGTTTTGCAATGCATTTGCCCCTTCTATTCCTTCTCATGACTTCATCCCTCTAACCTAACCCCCTTCTGAAAGGAGCAATGTCTTAACCCTGATCTCACTTAAAACGTGACTTGCGGTCAATGTGTGACGCGAACGGTTTGCTCCTCGCTCTGGTCCCCCTCTTTCTTACCAAGGTGCGGCTCTCGCCCACCTTGACTCTCTCCCCCCTCATGATCTGGTGCTTTGGACTGACGGCTCTGTTCCTCTTCCTTTTGGCAAGGGCTGCTCCGGCGTTCTTGCCAACTGCTCTCTATGTGGCACTGAGGCCACTCTTTCCTTTTCGGCAGGCCAGTATGCTCAAGCTTTTCCGCTGAAGCTTGCGATATTCTGCGCGCTCTTTGCTGGTCTCGGCAGCACCAACAAGTCTGCCATTTCTCTTCTCTTCTCCTTCTGTCTGACTCTCGTTCTGTCCTCTCCTCCATCTTTCCTCTTATCTCGAACTTTGTGGCAGATCTGGCAGGAACTGTCTTCTCTCTCCTTCTGTTCTATCAGACTACAACGGTCCCCGGACACTCGTTTCTCCCAGGGAACGACGCGGCTGATGAGCTCGCCAGACGGGGAGCGCTACTTGCACCCTCCGAAATCCCTTGTAGTCTCTCTCCTCTGATCTCTCGTATCCATTCTTGTTTTTTCTCGGACTGGAGGCGTACTGTCTCATCGAAATTCTTTGACACACAGGTTCCCTCGATTTCCACGAGGAACTTGTGCTCCCTCGTCATGCTCGCTGTGTCCTCTCTCGTCTTCGCTGCAACGGACACAGCGTTCTTTTAGGTTCTTATCTCTCTAGGATTGGCCGAATCGAGAATCCTTCCTGCAGCGCCTGTGGACACTCGTCCCAGGACATCTCTCATCTCATTCTGCACTGTCCAGCTACGGACTCTTTGCGCCGCTCACTCTTTGGCGACTCTCTGTATCTCTACGACCTCTGGTCCAGACCCTGGAGAGTTGCCCGGCTTCTGGGGCTCCATGGTCTTACGTCATGCCCCCATCCCTCGGAAGGGGTCGGGTAAACAAGAACAACAACAACGGTTTGCTTCGTTGCTGCAAGATTTAATTCAAAATATTAAGTCAGGGGTGCAAAAATACGATCGCGCGCTCGCGCCGCGCGATCAAAAAGTTTACGCGCGCGAATGTGGTTTGCAGCGACGAATAATGAATGGCAAAGTCTATATATGTGTGTGCCATCAACAATTTCTACGCGCTACCAAGTTTCAAAAAAATTTTGCACCGCTGTATTAAGTGATAATTTGCGCTCAAAACAGACCGACGCACCGTGTTGAAGTTAGAGCGTCTGCTTTGCGGTCGGTGTACCAAAGTTCAATTCTCTTGTCGCCTCCTACCAAAAATAGTATTCGCAGATTTGGATGGCTCTCGGCAATAAGAGCAGTGTGGGGGGTGAAATGTGAAGCTGAGTTTACTCACTCATGATCAAAAAAAAAGTGTAATAGGTTCAAATTGCTTGAGCACGTGGCCACTGTTGGCGTCACAACCACACGAAGCCTAAAAAAGACTTAAGCTTATTATTAACAAACGCTATCTACCTGAGTTGTTGATGGTCGAAATATTACTGTTTTCACTACCTAATAAATATATGTCTTGTGTTCTGCCGGTGAGTTTCCAAGCCCTCAGGTTGCTTTGATTTGCTGCTTCAGCTTGCATTAAGGCTGACGCTTCGATGGCAAGAACGGTCAACCTCACAGCAGTAAATATAGATACTGCTTATGCCAAAGCAGTTAATTTGTAACTTCACTGGTACATGAAAGAGATTCAAAGATTAACTACAGTACAATTAAATTTCTGATAAAGAATTTTTCTGTTGTTGAGATTATTTTTGTTTAAGAGGGCTGTAGGTTTTAGAAATGTAAATCGGTTTTTCAGGTGGGCGATTTCGCTGAGGGCGCCGATCAACCTTCGCGACAAGCCCGGCCGCCTAGGAACAACCCTCGTTCTTTCGGGCGTGACGAGGACAGGGGTGGCTTCGGAGACCGTGGCGAGCGCAGAGGAGGTGGTGGCGGTCGGGAAATGGGCCCTGTTCGTTACCCAGACAACCAGCAGATATTCGTTGGCAACTTGCCGTATGAAATCGATGAGAATGGTCTTAGACAACATTTTGGAGGTATGTGGCATTTATTTATTATTGTGGCATTTGCCGTCCTCGCCCGAATAGTTCCCATCCATTGACGTCGATGACGAGAATATCTGTGGTTCCGGCTTTACGCAATGATGGTGAAAAGTAGATGTGTTTTTGACACTATTGTCTCACTACTTGGTGCGTTGCAAGAGCCATGTCTCGTCCCGGACTGTTAACCCTGACAGCGGTAAAACTTATCTGACTATTTTCAATCAAAAAAGTAAAAATGTTCTCCCTCATGCAATGCGATTTTGCACAGGAGTGTTGTTTTTTAAATTTTAGCAAACCTTTTTAAAGTTCCCGGCTAGGCCTTTATTTGCCGTTTTTCCTGCATGAATGTTGTCAGGGACGCTAAAGAAGTCATGCCTTGTCCCAAATGTTTAGCCATGGTTTCAGTGGAATTATTAATATGTTTTCAATCAAAATAAGAAAAATGTTTTTCCGAATGTCGTACGCAGGGTGCCTGCGGCCTTGGATAGTCATTAAAAACCTTTGAAAAAAGTTTTTCCTGGAAAGTCACAGAAAAGCCATTGAGATTTACTAAATTATGGAAAGTCATGAAATTTTCTAAACTAAAAAATTTAATCAGTCGACAGCAATAGCCCATGGGGTAGAGCACTGGGCTAGTGATTAAAATATCGCTAGTGTCTGTGTGTGATTCAGTTTTTATCCGGTGTTGTCCCTTTAACAGAGATGGCCGGATTTACCCCATTCCTTCTGCAATTGCTCGCACTCCGTCCCTCCACTTGTCTCGTCTCAGGGCATCGTCCTTCTTCAAACCAATCTTCTCTGTCTCCTCTTCCACTTGCTTCTTCCAAGTCTTTGGTCGTCCTCGCTTTCTTTTGCCACTCACTTCAAGATTCAGAAAAACCCTCAAAACACTATCGTCATCCCTCCTCAGCACATGTCCATACCATCTAACTCCATTCGCTGTTGCTAACCGGTCTATAGTTTCCTTCAACCCCAGCATATCCATCTGTTCTTCAGTCGTCTTCCTGTCTACCACTTTCTGACCGCACATGGCTCTCACCATAGCTCTCTCCGTTCTTCTCAAAATTTCTATTCAATAACAGCGAATGTCTCACCTATTCAAAAGGGTGTTTGTTGTTTTGCTCTGGAAAAAGGCTTCTACACCAATTTCTTCTGCTTGCTTGGAGTCCTCGCGTAGAAATGCGTTGCTTGAGTACTTTGTGCAGACGCTAAATTTCCAATGGTGAAAAATTTTTTTAAATCCAAAAAAGTGTTGTCATAAAACTAAGCCCAGCCTCAGGTTACAGGTGTCGTGGAGTTGGGCTTGAACTCGAGCATGCTTTGCAAACTTGTATTGCTTTACATGAAGTAAACTGTAAGATCCTCTAACTCACGTCAATAATTATGTAAATTAAGGACTTTTACTACAGCAGTTCAGTAATTTCTGGTACTGTTACAGTATGTAACTCACCTCAGTTTATGGGCGGGTTAGCATTTATGAAAGCAATTGCTTGTAAAGTTTATTAGCAGTGCTCTTTGTATAAGAAAAGCGTGATGTCTCGTAAATATGAGTCCAAAAAGGTGTGGTCCTTTTTATGGCTTTTTTTGTTTCGTTAAATTGCTATTTCAAGCTGTTTGTCGACGTTTGAGAAAAACGTGGTTTGCAATTTAGGAAATGTACTCGTTACAGTCATAGTGATAGTGCAGTGACTTATAGCAGAGTCCAAATTTTTTTTATTAGTGTTACGCCTTATTCACATTATCTTAACTGCTCTTTTTGAAGGACAACATTATTTAGTTGATAAAAAATGTAAGTTGTCTACAAGCTATGCAGAATTGTTGATAAATAGGAAAACGACACTATGGCATCTAGTCGAAAATATTCACCTCTGACACACGAATATAGTTACCATTTTATTCTCAAGTTAGTAGTTCAACAAGACCTGGTAATATCAATAGTTTTTGACTTTTTCTTGGCTGGATAGCCCTTGGGTTGCACCGAGAGACCGCGCAGAGCCGTCTGCAGTCAGGTGCCGTGAATTACACTTACAAGCCCTTTTTGACTTTGATAAAAGTGATGATTCAATTCCTGGATTGGCTAGTTTAACAAATTCTAGTCATTTATTGCAGAATGATGCTTGTTTGGAAACGCTAGAAAAGTCTTTGAAAAGTGAAATTTATGTCATTAAAAGTTATGGAATTTGGTTGAGAAAATTGTATTGGGATCCTGCGTTCAATTTCACACAGAAGTGTTGCTTTCTTTCAGTATTTATTCAAATTTTCCCAAGTCCGTGGCTAAGTTTTATTTGGGCTGTTTTCTGCAGATGCGTTGCACGAAACACCAAAGAACCCATTTCTCGCCCTTAATTTTTAACCCTTACCTCACTTGGCTTGTTAAACACTTCAAGCAAAAAATTTCCACTGCAATTTTACACAGCGGTATTCACCTATTGTTTTCTTTCGATTTCCCCTTAAACCTTACATTTCATGAAGTGTGCCCGCAATCCCCACCTTCCTTGATTTTATTCACAAACACCCATTTTTTCTCAAATTTCTTTCCGTTTCGTGCGATAAGTGCACGGGTTTTAGGCCAAAATCGGAGGTGGGCGCCGTACTAATGGCGGTTTTACTACTATGGAAATAAGTTA
This sequence comes from Trididemnum clinides, assembly GCA_963675345.1. Lineage (NCBI taxonomy): Eukaryota > Metazoa > Chordata > Ascidiacea > Aplousobranchia > Didemnidae > Trididemnum > Trididemnum clinides. Next base: position 19,349,891 of record OY776297.1, on the reverse strand, counting down.
CTTGATGGTAGCCTATTTTACAACTTAGTGCTACTACTCTAGCGATGCTATTTGCGATGTCAACTTTCTTGTGTGCACCTATGTTTTTTCCTCCGGGCATAGTGTGCACCTATGCTTAGTACCCTTGGCATAGGGCAAAACGGACTGTGCCTCTCCCCAATTGTCTGGCATTCAATCCCGGTTGGCATATAACCCTTTTTTGAGCAGAATGTTCGACCTGTAGTTGCGATTTCTAACAGTGGTATCTACCTACTACTTTTTCTATTAATTTTTCCTTAAACTCTGAATTTAATAAACTATGCCTCTAATACCGACTTCCTTGTTCTTAAATTAAAAGTGTGCTTACTCATAATTATAATTTTAAACTTTTATCTGTTCATTTGACTAGATGCATTGGGGCATAAATTCAAAAGTTGTTGGAGAACGCCAAAGTGATTGATGTATTTACGGCAATAAATGATTTAGTAGTTCGCCTACAACCGATGTTTTTGTTATTGTTAGCCTAAGTATATGATCTAAAAACCTGTGGCTGCGTATATTTTTGTTGATTGTTGTTCCGGCCTAAACGCACCTTGTGGAAGGGGGAGAGAACCGCCGTCCAGCACCTGCCGTCTACTGATTACATTAGGCTAGATTATGGCTAAGTGGATGCCGACCAAGTTTTGAGGTGAAAAAGGTGATTTATTCAAAATCTAACAAGATTTCATATCAAAACTTGTCATTTTTTTCCACTTTGCTAAGCGTGATAAATATATGTCTTGGGATTAAAAATTTTAGGTCCGCGACACGACTGCAGAAAATGTTATAACCTGGAGTTCACCTGCACTTTAGTTTTTATAATTTTCCTCCTTGCCATGGCATTAGTCAAACCACTTTCCCCTGTCTAGAAATGCAAATTTTAAAAAGTTGTCTTTGTTGATGACGTCATCTTGACTTCACGAATCTCCATATAGTAACACTTACGAAATAATGATCAGTTGTGTCAGGTTTCATATTTGTTCGCCCACTCGTTTCGGAGGAGTTAAAGCACACGTTCGTACATGCATATAGAGCTCTGTTTCATAGGCTGGATGAAAGCACTTTGAACTATTTGCATTGTTAAGAGCCATAAGAATACGATGAGTAGAGCGATGCATTTTTACTTTCTGGTCACGAAAGTACCATTTTCTAGTTGTGCAAGAGCAACCAGCACTTCTATACTGGCGATTTTTAACCACTAGCAGAGGAATTGCCGTGAAGTGATTTTTTAAAAGATACGACAATGTGGCCGTCGTGAAGTTTGAACGCACGACCATTACTTTTGCTCACGGTGGTCCAACCCATTCGATCACGTTGCGGAAGAAGATGCCATCCTAATTTTATTTGGGTGTACGATGTGAACCTGCATTGTCTTTAATGCTTTCATCCTAAAGGGGAAGGGCTAAACTCACTAATGAAGAATCAGATAAGACCGACGAGTGTTGATTTCGCATTTCGCCTGACGAGCTCGTATTTATTCAACAGCATTCGGCGAAGTGGTAGAAGTAAAGATCAATCACTCGCAAACTAACAATCCCAGCTTTGGATTCATCATCTTCAAGGATCCAAAATCCGTGGATGAGGTCTTGCGCGTTATGGTTAGTAGCAGTTATGATTGCAAGCAATTTTAACGACTTTTCGAGTCATAGATATCCTCCGATTTTGGAAAAATCTCAAGTTCATACTAAGACCAATGTGGTTTAGATGCGCTTACAATTGGTTTCTGTCGGTGGCGACGCAATGCATTTTTACCACGAGTTCTGCATTTAAGCACAGTGATTCCCGGTGAAGTGCATGTTCAAAAAAATTTCACTCACAGGTTCAGGTTTGCGAACCAACGCCTACACGTCGCAAGCGACGCTTAGAGCTGGTTAGACTATGTTATTATGTATTGTCAGTATGCGTAAAGAAATCTAGTCAGGCGGATTTTCATTTACCCACTTTGCACTTCACCGCTATCAAGTGGTGATTGTTCTAGATTTCGAAACTAAAAAATAAGCGTTCGAAACTCAATTGGTATTCGTCAATTGTCGAAAAAGTTATCAAGAATTTTAAGTGGTGTATGGCTTCAGTAGATGTGGTGTGGGCAGTTACAGCCACGCACAAAGTGAGCTGGAGTGCGTTTAAACCGTGCAGCAGCTGAGTTGGGTGGGGAACGGACGTGGAAATTGGCGACTCGATCGGAACTCGTTGGCATTTTTGAAGTTACAAGGACCGTACTCAAACCATTGGAAGGGAAATTAATTAGGTTGTTGTTGTTGTTGTTGATTACCCGATCGCTTCCGAAGCATGGGGGCATGGCATAAGACCATGGAGCCCCAGAAGCCGGGCAACTTTTTAGGGTCTGGACCAGAGGTCGTAGAGATACAGAGAGTCGCCAAAGAGTGAGCGGCGCAAAGAGTCCGTAGCTGGACAGTGCAGAATGAGATGAGAGATGTCCTGGGACGAGTGTCCACAGGCGCTGCAGGAAGGATTCTCGATTCGGCCAATCCTAGAGAGATAAGAACCTAAAAGAACGCTGTGTCCGTTGCAGCGAAGACGAGAGGACACAGCGAGCATGACGAGGGAGCACAAGTTCCTCGGTAGAAATCGAGGGAACCTGTGTGTCAAAGAATTTCGATGAGACAGTACGCCTCCAGTCCGAGAAAAAACAAGAATGGATACGAGAATTAAGAGGAGAGAGACTACAAGGGATTTCGGAGGGCGCAAGTAGCGCTCCCCGCCTGGCCAGCTCATCAGCCACGTCGTTACCCGGGAGAAACGAGTGTCCGGGGACCCGTTGTAGTCTGATAGAACAGAAGGAGAGAGGAGAGTTTCTGTCAGATCTGCCACAGAGTTTGAGGTAAAAAGAAAGATGGAGGAGAGGACAGAGCTGTGAGGACAGAACGAGAGTCACAAAGAAGAGAAGAGAAATGTCAGATCTGCCGGCGCTGCCTAGACCAGCAAAGAGCGCGCAGAATGGCGCAGGCTTCAGCGGAAAAACTTGAGCATACTGGGCCTGCTGAAAAGGAAAGAGTGGCCTTAGTGCCACAGAGAGAGGGAGGGCAGTTGGCAAGAACGCGGGAGCCGCCTCCGCCAGAAGGAAAAAGAACACAATTGTCTGTCCAGAGTACCAGATCATGAAGGGGGAGAGAGTCAAGGCGGGCGAGAGCCGCACCTCGGCGAGAGAGAGGGGGATCAGAGCGAGAGCATGGAGAGGAAAGGGTGGACTCCACAATGAAGGAAGGAAGATTTCAAAGAGGAAAGGGAGGGCAAGTAAGAAAAGCCTGCCTAAGAAAAGTAGAAGAAAGCACGAGCGGGTGAGTGGACGCAAAGGCTCTTCAGGACGATCTGCAGAGTCTTGGTTTCATTGCAAGTCTGACCAAACCTGAAATAGGAAAGGAGGTTGGTAGACGAAGAGCCCGCTCATAAGATGAAAAGGAAAGAGTGCGGTCGAAGGTGACCCCAAGAAAGGTTGGAGTTGGGTTGAAACGGAGGTGGGAGCCGAGCAAGAGGAGGCCGAGCTGGAGGCCAGCGCGGCGAAGATCCACCGAGAAGAAGGAGGCCTCACATTTGCCCGGATTGAGTGGAAGACACCAGTACTCAGACCAGCGCTCCAATCGAAACAGAGATCCTTGTGTGGTCTCCACCGCAGTGGGTACCGACGGGGAAGGAGGACCAAATGGCCAGATCGTCAGCGTAAAGAGAGCAGCTGACGGAAGAAGGCAGAGAAGCCGGAAGATTACTGATGAAGAGAGAGAAAAGTACCGGGCCAAGAACGGATCTTTGCTGAACACCTCGACAGACTCAAAAGGAGTGACCTGTGTGATTTTGATAAACCACGCAATCGCGCCTATCAGAAAGGAAAGATTGAATCCAACGAGCAAAGCAAGGAGAAAGGCCAGCCGAAATGAGTTTTTGGAAAAGGGCGGGATGCCAGACAGAGTCGAAAGCAATCGAGAAATCAACAGTAGACAGGATCGTCCGAGAGCCCGGCCTGGGTTCGCCAAACCCATCCGAAATGAACCGAGAAAGGAACAGAATTTGATCAAGTGTAGACCGTCCGGGGCGGAAACCGGCCTGGCGGGGAGAGAGAATGGAATTAGATTCCAGAAAGAAGAGTAGACAGGATAGAATAATGCGTTCAAAAAGCTTTGAGACGCAGGAGGTGAGAGACAGGCCGGAAGGAAGCAGGAGAGTCGAGAAGTTTTCCCATCTTGTGGATGGGAATTAATTAGGTCGAGTTGTTGGTCCCATGATTGCGGAAAATTTTTTTATGTTATAGGCCAGGGTCGGTCACACGTACAATATAGAGCAAAAAACGATAGATGCCATCATTGAAAAAGCCTCTGGGCAGTTTTTAATTTGTTTGAATCGTCGCATTTTCCGTCCAGATTGAGGGTGAAAACCTTTTTTTTTGGTGGCCATCATTTTCAAGGCACGAAATTAGGCATCTGCACCCTTCCACCGGCCCCAAAACTTAAGGTGGCGCACAGCAGGTTGCACATCCCTAAACTACATCATTGCACACAAACACAACAAGTGTCAAAAGAGCCGCAGTTTGGCCACCGCTGTTATAGTGTCTATAAGTGACTTGGATTTAAACTTGCTTCGGAGTTTTACTTAGTATTTTTATCCCATGAAAAAGATGTTGCCGTAAGATCCCCCATCCCAACAAAGCCAATATGAACCCACAATCAGGGTCTCTATAAAACAGCGCTTCAATCAACCCACATGGCCGGCTAAAGTTTCCCCAATAAAACTGAGGATTTTTAGCATCTTAACGCTGGTTGGCCTTTTCTTTTCGAATGCATTTGATCATAGATCTTGATCAGATTTTTGAAGAAACCCATCTTGTTTGTGCCTCTGTTGAGCATCGAGCCAGGTACCTTTAACCTGTCGTTACTTTACAGCCGACCTACTACAGGGAGAAGTTTCGCATCAACATTGAGGAGAAAAAGCAGCGTGCTTCACGTGATAATGGACCGCGTCGTGGAGGGGAACCCCGCCGCGGCATGATAGGCGATGGTCGTGGGGGTCGTCGAGGCCCACTGCCGTTGAGGAGAGACCGGCAGGGATCGCGCGAAGGACCAAGGCCAAATTACAGTAACCCCCCTCGCCGATGACGTGACTTGTGACGTCACGCGTTCGTTTGATCTTGTTTCTAACGTCCAGTCGTTTTTTGGGGACGGTTTCCATGACTTTTTGCTGTCCATTACTGTTATTGATGCGTTTTTTTGCGTGTGGTCATGAACATGTTTTCTTTTTTCCTTGATGCTGCTGTGAACACATCTATATACGTACCACGATAAGTGGCCGCGCAAAAGTACCTAACAATTGCCAAACTTTGTATCAAACCATTATGTCCATTGCTGTTTACGCCAGATTCATGAAGGAGCGCTGTATAAAATACAAACAGTTTGCCTACTCAAAGTTCAGTAAATTTCACGTCGCCTTGGCCCCGTTTTAATTGTGAAGCTCATGTTTGAATGTCACGTGACCGAATTGAATGACGTCAATTTATTGCACCCTATTTTGCCAAAGTCTATCTAATCCACGTTTTGAAAGACGTAAAGCAGCGGAAAGAAGGGCAGAGTTTTATGGATTTAAGGGCCGTGTTTTTGACTGCAGTTCTCTTGGCCGTTAGCTTTGTGTCTCTTCCTCACTGAATATGACTTTAAGAGTGCACCTTGTTTTAATGTTTTGTACACTTATTTATTGGTCAGCCGCCGTAAGTTGACTATTTCCTTGACTGATTCGATAGCAATTACTGTATAAATTCTGGGACTAGGTCATCAATAAACCGATTTGTTTTATGTCGCGTGGCCCGGTGCAGGCTAGTCTTGGATGCAACCAGGTTTTACATGGAGAGATTTAACTGTAAGGATTCCACCAAAATAATATAGACGTAAGCACTTCTTACAGCAACACAATTTTTGTTAGAAGGACCTACCTGTGAAAGATTTCTGTTTCATTTTGTGCTTTATCCCTAGGAAGGAGATGTGAACAAAAGCTTACTGGTAGTGAGGTGCGTGCCTGGTAATTGGCTTTGTTACTCGATCTTTTTCTCGAGTTTGGTCATGGGTGAAAAACCATGCATCCTGCAATTCCCACGACCTGGATCAGAAATGGCACATAAAGAATGACTTGAAGAAAGTTCGTGGCATGACAAAAATGTGACCACTTACAACACGTAGGACTCTTGAAAACATGTGAAAGAGAAAGTCGCAGCTCGACTGCAAAAAATTCCTGCGCATCTCCGTTGAATGGAGAAAGCAGGAGATGAAGAATTAGATGTTGTAGGAGTAGTGAGCAAACGGATACAGGTAGATAAGGGGTTAGGAGTCACTGGACAAGAGTGAGGAAGAAGACCTCATTGGGAGGAGTATTGTCCAAATAACTATATAGAGGTATACATTGCGGGAGACTTAGAAACGTAATACACTTTGCTTGGAGTGACTCCGCCCAAGAGAGGGCAACTCTTGTGTATGAAAAGAGTTTAGCTTTGTAGAAAAGTGCATCGCAAGTGTAGTTTACCTCCTTGTGACCAGCAGCGTACTGCAATGACTGTCTTGTCTACTTCAACATCACGTTGTGGACGTAGAGTCTGCAGACAGAGTACAAAAAAGTATGGCTAGGGTGAGGATGAACTTTGCCGCTCAGCAGAAAAATATGATGGTGATGTAAGAAAGGCAGTAAGGCTAGAGAAAAAGACGGACGACCAATTTTAGGACGTGTGCGGCCGTTTAGAGAACACCACTAAAAAAGTAATTGGCGGAGCGACATGGGAATATTCGTCTTCCTAAAAACCTCGATAAAGTCATTAGTCGTTTCGGTCCAACTTCACCGCCACGAAAAAGCGGTAGGTAATTAGGGTTGCCGTATGTTCTCCATTTAGAAGATATATCCTCCATTAGCAAGAAAAAATAATTGTCTTCCGAGGTTACGAAGCAATGCCTCAATGTCCTCTATTTTGATATTATTCGCGTATTTAAAAAAAGTCTATAAAGTGGTTGTAAATTCAAGGTCTTTGAAGAAAATAGGTATAATCGCTTTGTAATGGATTAACGTACCTTCAAAAAGTTTTCAACTTAAACAATCCATAAAAAAGAGGTCGTTGGACCTAAAGGCTGTAACTGTCCAGTTTTTGAAGAACGAAAAATATTTTGTAAGTCTTGTAGCTTAAAAGTTTTATGCAATTGGTGCAGAGGGGGGGCGACGGCCCCGTGCATCCAAGATAGGGGGGTATCAAAAGAGTGAAATTACAAAAATTACATTTTATTAAATTGTTAAAAATATATGCTTTTTCGTATCGTAAGTCTACTAACACAAGCTGCATGGATCTGATAGGATCTTGCTTGGGGGCCTTGGTGTAATTTTGTTTTGTAGAAAATCTTCTGCAGCGTCAGCTTTTGTACTGAAATTATTATTTACGAAATTTCAATTAGTTTTCTATGTACTGTACAAAAACTAAACATTTAATTACCTTTCACTTTTTTATGCTCCTTCGAGCTAGAGGAAATGCAGTGGAAATTTCTGTAATCCTAAGCCTGCTCTTCAGTGTCTAATGCAGTTTAGGAGGAATATTTTCCCAACTTTATGTATTGCATATAGGTTACTGCTCATCATCGGATTTTCAATTGCAAGCTGTGAGAGGTCATTTTCAAAGTTGAAATTAATAACAACATGTATAAGATCATCTACGCTACAGGAACGCCTAACAAGTTTGGCTTTAATAAGCATCGAAAAAGAATTCCTTTCAGCAGATGTGGAAAATGAGGTACAGTGTTCCCTCGTTTATCTCCATTGATGAGGACCAGAACCCACAGCGATAAGTGAAAAACCACAAAGTGTCGAGAATTTAGAATTCCCGGCGCCTTTGGAGCCAATATTCATGAAAACTTACATCTGTAAAAATTGTCGGAAAAAGAACACAAAAAATTAGAATATTTTCTGCTTTATTTAATCCGGACAAAAGTTTGACCTTATCAATGATGGTCATCATCTTCCTTTTTGGCTCACTGAGGTAATTTTTCGCAGGAATACGGCGCTGAGACGGCATTGGAAGGGCGTAACGAAAAGTTAATTGCAAACACAACACTAACATACGCAAGACACAGTCAACAGCGTGAATGAGAATGGCGTGATTATGCGCAGTGAATCAGCAATATGGCGCCATTTTTGAATTTTTATTTTTTGATAAATACTTTTGAAAAATCCGCGATGCGCTGAAGCCGCGAAACTTGAACCGCGAAGCGGCGAGGGAACATTGTAGTTTAAATATTTTCCGATAGGAGAACTCATATGGGAGAGAAAAATCGTAAAGTGCAATCGTCTAATTGATTTGTTCACATCATTACATGTTCTAGTTTAATAAAAAAGAGTTACTTCTTAGTCTGCTTTCTCTAACAATGTCCTTAAAGCATTTTTATTGTATAGCTCACAAAAATATTAAGGGCAGCAAGCCAGCAATGCATCAAACTACATGGTTGCACTTGTATAACATCAGATGCTATTTCTAATAAAAAAAATAAACAACTCTATCTCTATCTCCTGTTATGCCTCACGAAGTTTTATATATATAATAGATCATTTTGGTGGGCCTATTTGATAATCATTTGCATGCATAAACACAATGTCTTGTTCCTCAATCCATACCCTTCAAAAGATGAATTTTTCTTATAAATGTATGATATTAATATTTTTGCCTTAGCCTTTAATCTTTTTCTTGGCTGGTCTAACAACACTCTTGTACCATTTACCCTTAACCCTTGCTGACAACTTCTTGTCGCACAGAACTCCAAACACCTTCTTCCAACTCATCCATCCTGCTTGGATACTTCTCCTCACTTCTTCTTCATATCTTCCATCGCTACCGACTGTCGAACCCAGGTATTTGAAGTTTTTCGTAAATTTTCCCAAAATTTTTTCCCCCAAATTCCACCAAATTAATTCTAGCTATTCAAAATTTTCATGGAGTAAAATTCCTCCAGATTCTAGTTATAGGTTTTTGCCTTTTAAGCTTTAAGCATTGTGACGTATCGAAAGTAACCAAGATCGCTGGAGTTCAAAAATCGGCTTAAAGTAAATATCAAACTGTGTGTTTCTCAGCTGGTGATTAAGATTATTACACGCTGCGTTTACAATCTCAAGAAAACATAAGAAGTCGGGTAATACGAAACCGAATGAACTGACTTTTTCAAATTTGTGAGTCAATGTAAGTTATGTTTGTGTCATATTCTTTTGAAATTAAAACCCGAATTTTGCTTTTAAATAGTCGTGCACTGTGAAAAACTCTACGTAAGAGAGCAAGTACAGTTACAGCAAACATGATTCTAACACAGCAAAATCCACTAAGGCGACTACCCCGCTAACAAGACTGCTTGATTACGGTCCCGTGAGTGATCGGGATAGCGGTTGGCACTGTACACACACACGCGCGCGCATACATACACACACATGTATATACCCAATCTCGGAAGGGCGGTCGTTTCTGATTTTGTGGTGTCATCAGTGTAGCATAGAGCGTTTTTGCTGCTGAGGATGTAATCCGTGAAAGCCAAAATCTTTTATGCGTGTATTTCTATTTATTTGCTTTACTATAAAAGAAAATTGAAATAGAAATTACTGCCTGGAAACAGAATGTGTAGGCGCAGCTACATGAACATCTTCGCTTTCACGAAGATTATGTTGTCGAACATTCCGCCTGGTTCCGGGAGGACCATCACGTCGTACATTACGTCTTTTTGTATTTTCCATGTTTATCCTTCATTCACCAGAAAGCGAATTATATCATTATATTTTGGACGGGGCATCCGCACTTGCTTAGGACTTGCCATTTTCGTGGTATATGACCAAAACTACAGAAATCACAAAGGATAAAGAGAATAACTTTTCGGTTCAGAAAAAACCAAGAGTGTACAGTGTGTGCTTGAGAATAAAATTCTAGGGTGTTTATTTACAATTTTGTTTTTGTTTCTTCGTCTTTATCCTCCTGTCACAAAAAAGTGACCAAGGCGCTACGCATATGATGAATCCATAAAACCCTACTGGCTTAGAAGCTACCATTTTTTACGATTGGCTTTTCTAGCGTCTTGTTTAATTTGCTGTTTGAAACCTACTAACCAGATACAACTATGGTAAAACATCCTATTTAAGAATATAAAAACGCAGCTTAGGTTCATAGGTGGGAGTTGAACCAAGATCGTATAATCGGGGCTGTCGAATTGCAAGAGCGATACTCTACACTTCAAGTGCACCAATCATGCGTAACAGCATAAATTCAGGTGAAGGAAAAAGACGCTAAACATAAACAGGGGTATGGGGGCATAATCTCAAAATTTTGGTTTTGCTCTCACTAAATATTTCCTGATTGGACAGTTTTCAATGTTGACAGATATGTGTGTGTAATTAGCCTACTAGCCATGCCCGGCAGGGCCCATCAGTAATGTCAAGGTTAACAATATCGATTCAGTCTGCCAAGCGGGCTTCACCCAATAGGATAATTGTGAAAACAGTAATAAAAAGTTTGTGTTTTTTCTCATAGCCAAATTTCGTTCCACAATAACACTATTGTTTTTGAAATGCGATTGATAAAAAAGCATTTGCCTGGAATTGCACATAGCCACTACATGTCTCCAAGTTTGTGGGACCACTGGCAACGTCTTATTTTCACTATTTTTACTATAAACCTTCTTAAACCCAACAAACTTTAATTCGTTAATTTGAGCTTTTAATTCAATTAAAAGTATATCAAAATAGTGGAAGGGCGCTAAAATAATTGATATGTATTTTCGGTTTTAAGCTATTAAATATTTGGCTCACTACTTACAACTTTGTCATAGCTGTTTGGGTATTGTATGAGCTAACGTCTCTGGCTGGGCGCATGTTGCGTGGTCCTAGCATAAAAGCAGCCAGGCAAAAAGCAAAGTAACCCGAAATTAAACAATCGCGGTCAAGTTGTGAAAATAGCAACGCTCTCATCAGTATTGTCGAGTATAAGAATATCGATTCGGCCGGCTTCACCAAATTGATATTTGTGAAAACAGCAACAAAAAGTTAATGTGTTGTTGACGCAGCCAATCGTCGTTCCAAAATCAAAAGTACCAGTTTTAAAAGAAAATTGATTAAGCCTTAAAAACCATTACGGAGGTTGTGCATAGCAGCCATTGTTTTCCAAAAGTTTCTGGAGTTCCTGGTTACTTCTTATTTGGCTTGTGTTCTACGTAGGAACTGAACTTGCTCGCAATTGGAACAGCCAACGATTACAAAGTTTTATTTGTTCAATTTTATAAAGTTGCTACATCCGGTCATAGCTGAAGCTCCGTCAGTACAAACACTGGTCAACTTGTCCCACTAAAAGTTCATTTTTTTGGCACATTTTTTGAGCGCGTTCAATATATCAACTCCTCGCCTTCGCCCTCCATAGCGACAACACAGAGTAGCTCCTCCTTTACGTTCAATCTTTGATCCACAACCCTCCCAAATATGGCTAGTTGGGTTGTATATGTAGCATCAGTACTTTCACCCAACGCGATCGAAAAGAAAACAGCTCCAGAGATTGTATCAACTGATCACTCACGTCTTCTGACATCTTTTCTACCCGTCTAGTCATCGTGCTGTCAGACAACGTATAGCAGTCGCGAATGTGCTAGCTTTGTCACCCAGATATTTCGTCACAATCCGCAAAGCTGGGTTGATAATCTCTTCTCCCTCCACCATAGGCCTTTTCTTTTTGGCTATCAACAGAGCGAGCTCGAATGAAGTAGATATTTGATCCTTCAATAATTTGTTGCCACTGCTGAACATGTTTCTGCGGTATTCAAGTTCTTTGCAGGCTTTCGTTTTCTAGGATTTTTGAAGTTCTGAGCCTACCGGATGTTCGCGAATAAAATTTGTATGGGTTTGGTTAGTGGCGCTTGATGTTTTGTTTTTTCAAAGAGCTCACAGTAGCATTGCAAACCAAACATTTTTCTCAACAAATAAATAGTCCATTGTCCAATCTCCGTGGAATTCCCAGCAGCGTTCAGCCTTTCTCTTAGTCGCCATCTCCGATCACACAAAATAACACTCAATGGAATCAGCAACTTACGAAATTTACGGAAAGACGCAGTCGTTTTGACAAAACAATTCCAAATGGCACGTGCTAATCAGTGAACGAATCAATACGAGTCGCGTGCGCTCCAAAAAAAGCGCATTTTTGAAAAACAAAAGCGTGGTTTGAAGCACCGTTGTAGGCTCGGTACAGATCTCAAATATATCGATATTAGCTTGGCATTTCAGACATGTATGATATTTTTTGGATTTCGAGAAGGACTCTCGGGCCACAAAAAATGCCTCGCGGGCCACGGGTTGAGAACCCCTGCCCTAGACTTTCCCACCTGAAGATTTGTCATCCCAAACTTTTCCACCTGAATCATCATCACCACGGAATTGTAAAAAAATTGAACGACCCATCTGAAGAATTGTCACCCCAAAATTCCCCGCCTGAAGAATCGTCACCCCAGATCTCCTCACCTAAATAATTGTCACCCTGAAAGGGATTGGGGTGGTTGGTAATTCTTCAGGTGATCCGATAATTCTTGTTGAACCTAAAACGCTTTGTAGGCATTGCAGCCCTATTTAAATCATTAGCTCAAATGTTATTGATTTTTTTGAAAGTATTGCCGCTTATATGACAGAAAATAGGATATAGTGATTCAAAGCGGTGTAGATTATCTTCCAATGGTCCACGAACTCAAAAAGGTTGGAAATCACTGTTTTAGTAGATTCATCAACAGCAGGAGACCTTTCAAGCCATTCGGAGCAAGAATGAAGCGACAAATTATTAAATGATCAGCTGCTTATTTATTTGCTCCTTACTCACAGCATCGAAAAGCTTTTAAATGTCAACGTTAGAAGTACACACTCCCCTTCTGATACAATTGAGGAAAACTTATTTTTTCCGGGAAAGGTCAGAACCAGGAGAAGACAGTCCTAGTCAAACCAATATTGTCGGATACCTACAGGAAAGGTTATCAACTAGGGTTATTGATGTTATTAATTGAGTTGTTAAAATTACTCTTCTCTTTGGTTCAACAACAGTTGGAGTGGGCCTCAACAACAATCAATGCCATATTTTATTAACCGCAAAATGCTGCTAGAGAGTAAGGTGTAGTTAAAATTTAGTTCGATAGCTTATTTAAGACTAATTCAAAGAGAAAAAGGTTCTTGTTATAGTTAAATTTATCCGAAAAAGATCTGGTTCATTGAGCAGAATACTCAACACTTTGCACTTCTCTTTGTTTTTGAATAGTGTCGTCATAAAGTGCAATGTGACTGTTACGCTAATAAGTTAGTTCAGGAAAGTGTATTTTTACAAGAGGAAGTGCTAAAAAAACCGATAGCATAATTGAGTTGAAGGCAATGTTTTGTAACCATGGACCAGAATATTGCCAGAGTTATATGGTAAAAAACTTGTTTAAATTTTTGTTTTGGAGTGAATTCTTTTCATGGACAAGGAAAAGAACAGTGCTGTGATCTTTCAACACGGTAGCCAACCGTAAACTAGTAGGTCGGTGAGTGCTGGTAGCCTACTCACTACTGCAGTGTTTAGTTTTTTTTGCAGATATTAATTCGCACGATCAACACGCTAGAATAATTTTGTAATATTTTACGCTAAAAAGCATTGCTGCGAAGTGATCATGAAATTATCGTTAAAAAAAGCTTTTATTCTGTTTTTGTTGGTAAGCTTTCCTGCACTTATTTTGCAAATTGCTCGATTTCGTGTATACTCTTCGCCTTCTACCATCTCGCCTTGCGATAAAAGCTTATTGGATCCGGCTGTTAGAGAAAGATTGTCGAAAGCAGTTCAAGTTTACAAATCAAAAGATTTGCAGGATATTCTGAGCAAGTACTTGCCCACTTGTTTTGGAGAACTGATAACCACAGCAGACCCGATGCCCGGGCAAGTAATCCAAAGATCGGAAAAAGTAAAAGTAGAACCGTATGAGAACCATTTTTTTGTTTACACTCCAAGGAAAGTGGAAGCTTCCCATAGTGAAAAAGTAGACCTAACCGATTCACTTCCAAAAAAAAATCTATGCCCTGCACAGTCGCCTCATTTACGAGGATTTGTTAACGTCAATATATTCAGTAAGTATTGTGTTAATTTTTCGTAGGGCAGGATTTCTGTCAACTGATTAATTGCAAACCGCTTTCTGCCTTTTATATTTTAAGTTTATTTATAAAAATGAGTTTCCTGTTTATTTTACGAGTTTGTTCCATGGCCATTTCTGAAACTGAACAGAACTTTCTGTTCACTGATAGGTTAGGTTAACCTATGAAGTTTCAGCCTCAAGTTTTCTATTGAGAAAGGTTTGGTTGGTTTGCGTATATAGTGGTATTTTTATGTTACAGTCACCGAAAAAGTTTTTGTCGGTGTTACAAAAACCTCTTGTGTCCAGACCCGCTTTGGAGTTATCAATAGTGCTGGTACAAGCAGTTGAAATTTTCAAAGGCATAACAACGTAACTATCTTGAGGTTTGAAAGCACAAGGATTGCTGCCGTGGGCAAAGTCCAGTCTACTCGACTGCATTGTTGACTTATAAAAACGAAGGCCCCCGCAACCGGTATTTATTCAGTCTACGCGCAAACGGCAAGGTCTGTTACTTTCCCCACAGCTTCCTGCAACCTACGCTGAGCTGCTTCTTTTTCCTGGTAATTGTACACTCTAAGCTTGCAGAGCGGCTATGGCAATACTCGTTGCGAATTGTCCATTTCTGCTTTCCAAATTTTAATAATCCGCTGGCTTTGCAAAGTGGATTGATATTCGGCATAATTGCTTAAATCGGCTTTTCCTCTAAAGAAAGTCGCCGAAGCAGCAACCCTAAAAGTTCCTTCTTAACTTCGTCATCCGCAAAAGCACATTGCTAAGCCTTCCGCTAAGCACATTGATTCAATTCCAAGGAGATGAAATCGTTATTAAAAGCCTTTGCCAAGGGTAGAACAAAGAACTCATGACGAGGTTTGAACGAACGACCCTGCAAACAGAGTACGGGCCAAAAATCTTGTTACCCCCTTGTAAAATTAATACAACATATAATGTATGGTAAGTTTGATTTGAAAAACTTAATGTGATTTAGGTATTGTTACCCAATTCAAAATCGTCGCTATTTATCGTTCTATTGAGTCCGTTAGTGCCCCATCATTGTCATAACATATGTTGATTGGACGCCAAGTTCTGTCATACATTCTCCCAAGCATTTTAGGGGTAACTTCGTTGAAAGCGTCTGTCATTGCTTGCTTCATCTCATCAGTGTTCGTGTAGCGCTGCTGCGCAACTTTTTTTTATGAAGCTCCGTAAAGAACTGTCGCATGTGGTCAGGTCAGGACTTCGAGACGGCCAGTCAAGTGGAGCTGGCAAGGTGACACGGCCAATCCGACGACTGGGAAAAACTTCATTAAGATATTCCCTTACAACTATTGCAAAATGAGCTGGCGCCCCATCTTATTGGAGCCAGGCATTGCTTTGGATCCTAACGCTTTGCAGTTATGATATCCTCCCCAACAGAAAAACGAATTTAAGGGACGAAACTCAGCTTGTAATCTTGTTGTAAACTTGGGTCAAGGCTAAATTCAATTTGTGATAAACCATTTTCAACCGTTAGAAACCGATTTTTGATGACTGTTGTGCTTTGCAGAGGAACCTTCAGTACAAACATCGAATAGCATTTATTGGAATTGGCCTATGTCTTTTGAGGAAATAGCTGCCGCCTTTCCTGACCTCCGACTCGGAGGCTTTTATCCTGGGCCCAAAGAATGCAGGTGTAGAAGCTTTAACGCAATCATAATACCGTACCGTGACCGAGAAGAGCATTTAAGGTAGCTTGTTACAGCCTAAAAGTTGTTGCTGCTTGCACTCTCTGCATCCGTACGAGGGAGTGTTTTTGTTTTGTCAAAAGTTTCTGTAATGCTTGAACGTATTTTCAGTAAAGAAAGAAAAAAATAGCTTATTGTACATTTGTAGAATGTGCATGTGGAAAACAGCTTTTCATTGAGATACATTTCTAAATTATGCTGCCTTGATATTTTCTTGTTTTACTGAAAACACTTAAGCGCAAACGTGTATTAGAGGCACAGTCGGGGGCTAAGAGACCGAAATCCTATTTCAGATATTTGTAGTTCTCAACTACAGGAAAGTGCCCGAAAATATTGACCAGTCAACTGTAATTTTTATAAACTAAAGTCCCATGCTGCGCATGAGTTAGTTTCGGAAAAGGGAAATTTTTTCCAGTAATTTAAGAACCAAAGAGTCAGTACAAGTAAAAGTTTTCCGAAAATATCAAAATTAACAATTTTAACAAAATACCAGAGCTGTAGTCTCGGGCGAAATCTTGGAGACTGAGATCGAGACGAGACATTGACGTTGCGAGACTGACACTTTTAGCAAAAAGTCGAGACGAGACCGAAACTTGAACGTGCCATTCCGTTGAATTGTCGAACACGTTGCAATATACCAGGCTATGAACTAAGGAACAAGCTATTTGATAAGGAGCGCGTGAAACTAATTATATATCGTGACACATACACGTTCACCATAACGCCACTCACGAGAACTTCATCAGGGCATAGAAACAACTGAAACACACCAGTCAATTTCAAGTATTTGCAGGCGTAGACGTTCTGAATCGGCGCACATATTCAATTTGTACGAAATGAAGTGCATGAAGTTGATTTTTTGTTAGTCACAGTAAGTCACGCGAAGCGATTTTTGACGTTGCGATTGCAATCGCACGGATTATATGCTGCTAAATTTCCTAAATGTATCTAACTAAACTGGTACAAGCTTGCACCTTCATCGACTTAAAAATGGCGATTATCAAATTTGTGAAAATGCTCAACTTTGGTCGCTAGTGCTAGAAAATATGGGAATCCTCCATCACGTGACCTAGTTGTGGCAACTAAAAATTTTGCGTGTCAACGTAGTCGCTTAGTGTTAATTTGGGAAAAAACAGCAACCAACTCTAAAGTGTCAGCAGTAGTGGTCTTTTGAAGGAGTGGGGGAGGGCTGGAGCAAAAACTTTTAGATTGTACCAACGCTCTGCGCTTTATTTAATACCTCATCACGATTAAACGACTCCTCAAGATAAGAGCTACTAATTCTTTGACAATTAAAACAGAGAAAATTTAATCAATAGGCTAAATAAATATACAGTAGTACTATCAGAGGTCAAAATCTTAAAAAATAATAAATGGTTGTTTTTCTTGTCAATTGTCTCAGAATAAAGTTTTTCTAAACTCTACTGCTCTAAATCGATAAAAAATCCATCTTCATTCCGGTACACATGCACCAACGTTTATACCGAAATAGACACACAGAAGCTGCCAATCAATAATTTTGATGAACAACCTCACATAATCAAACGTCGGATAATGTTCTAAGCTGTATATCTACTTGTATGAGCTCGTGCTCTGTTTGCTTGTCTTTAGTTTAATTGGGTCACTACGTCGAGTAGATTGTCTTGCTCCACCTTTCCGCCATCTAAAAGTGGAGAAATCTCGTAAAAGTGCATATTCCAAAGAAAAACCTTGTAAATTCATTGACTTTTTGTCTAGGCTATTCATTTATCTGCTATACATCAAGCACAGAAGCTGTGAATATCATCTCATGATCCACTCAAAATTTGAACTAGCAACCTACTGCATTCAGGCGGACGCAGCTACTAGTACTACCGACACAGATGCAAGATTTGTAAAATAACCAAATGAACACAATAAACCGAAGTAGTCTGCTGTTAATGTGCGGGTATGATGCCAAGATTTTAAACAGCTACAATCTAACTGAAATTGGTGAAAGCATGTACAGATGAATTATGTAAGCAGGAAATTACTGCACGTGATTGCTGCAATAAACATTATAAAAAGCTTTTGGAAAGAAACTTGGCTTGACAAACTCGTGCACTGTAGAGAGGTAGGCAATTTTAGCGATCATCCTTCGTCTGCGTCACCGCCCGGCATTAGAAAATCTATACTACGCATAAGCAAAAAAGCAGGGGACGCATAAAGTTTAAAAATTTCTTCGGAAAGTTGATCAAAAAAAAGATCCTTAACTGTGTTTTGAGACGAAAGTAGGAAACTAATTACTTTCAAAAAGTTAATAAAAAAATGTTCTGAAGTATTTGCGGCTCCCATTGTTTTTTTTCGTGGAATCCGGGTTTAAATGGCTCCCAGACATCAAAGATTGCCGATAAGTGGCGTATTTAGAGGGGATAAAGAGTAACGGTCTTCCCAAACAGCATAGCAATAGCAAAAAATGTAATAAAAAATATTTTTGTGTCAGGTTGAAGATTAAAATAGGCATTTTTGTCTACTTGAAGACAGTTATAGGTGAAATTCTCGGTTTTGTTACGTTAATCTTTAAAAGAGAAGGTCTACAACTCTACATAATTCTCTGCCCCCTCCCCAAGAAAAATTTGTTTCTAAATACTACAGTGTTGCCGACCCCTCTACTAGTAGGATAAGCATAGTTAACAAAATTACTATGCTTAGACACTACATTGAAGAGAATTAAGCCTATAGCATGGTATAACAACAAAGATTAAGCTTATAAATATTTTGTCGTGTACTGTTCTTAAGTCACAAAAAATGTCCAGGTTAGCCTACAACTGAATAATTATTGACATCAAATCAGATAATGATACAAAGGAGGAAATTTTGGCACTATTTTGTTTCAACCAAACTTTTTCGGTAAACTGAGGGTGGGTGGGCGTGCTTTCTGGTCGAATCGTGTAAAGACTACTCGCAAATGTTAGCAGAAAACGCTAAAAAGGTATTGGCTGCAGCTACACATAACTGCAGCCGATTCGAGGTAATTCGCTCAGTGTAACGAGCTGACATGCTGAGACAGTACAGGTCGCAGCGTGGAAACTCGCTTCGTGTGACACAGACTTTACAGTACAAGTAAGTTTTATCAACATGTCTTTAAATTCTGTCCACCAAAATCAATCAATTGAAATCACCAAGTACTGCTTGTTTTCAGATATTTTCTTTTCTACATTCATCAGTTACTTCAACGGCAACAATTGTGCTATGTTGTGATTGTATCGGAGCAGCATGATTCTGCAGTCTTTAACAAAGGTAAATTGCAGCAATACATTCTTGTGAGTTAATCCATCCACTCAGGTTAAAGTGATTTTTTATAGTTGCTCGTTTTGGACTGCAATGGCTAGATAGAAATTTGGGGCATTTGAAATAAAATACACTTTTTTGGCTCTTTTAAACTACAAGCGTTTTTGGTGGCTATTTCTACATGACTGGGTAAATATTTCATGATTTCAAATTTCACTCTTCGCGGTACCTCTTCAACTGAGCGGCTTGCAGGAGAACTGTGTATACTATGTTAAATGTTTCAATGTGAGTCGCCAACTAGGGAATTAAACTTGAGTTTACTAACTGCGAAGTGGATGACTAAACCCGTACACACCGTCGTGCCAGTATTTCTTGACGTTTGAAATGTTGCAGGCCGTCTTGTACTCGCCGGCGCGCAATGGTACTTAAAAACGGTATTCACGGATTTCTTGTCTGGTGCTCGGCAATAAAAGTAATGTGATGAAAGAAATATGGAACGAGTTTTTTTGGTGTGATTAAGATATGGCCTGACGCTACAAAATCATTTCAGCTACATCGCTGAAAAAAAATGCTTGATATTTGATTGTTATTTAAGGCAAATAAAAGATTAACTCAGCTGTAAAGTATGTTAAAAGTCAAATATAAACAATGGCGTTGGACCTCAAACGCAGCATGTTCAGTGTAGAAGAGAAAAAGCAAAAGTAGCATACTGAATGAAATATGTGAAACACGATATGTTTCCTGCTCTAGAAATAGATAGACGTGCTATTTATCTCGATTTGCTTAAGTTAACTGTTCTTCCGGATGAGAAGAGAACAAACAATTATAGCTACAAGCTATATATATATTTTTAACGTTTGGCAAACTTAGTGAAGAATCAAGGTCGACATGCACTAGATTTCAGCGACAAGTTTTATGCTACCGCGTTTACTTGCTTATAAGACGGGGATTTTTCCTCGAGATTTCGGGCTCAAATCGGGGGGCCCGTCTTATAGGCGAGGTCTACAGAGATAGAAAATGGTTCACTCAGAACTGTGCAAATATGAGATCAAGACGGGATCCGTATTATAAGCGAATCGCCTTATTATCTAATAAATACGGTATTTAATTTTTTACTATGATATAAATATTAAGCTACTTTTTGCATACAATTGGTTTCGAGGTTGGGAAACATAAGGAGAGAATAATGAAAACTGGTGCGCGTTTTGCGATTATGATTGAGCAAATTCAGTTCCATATTTCACCCTTCACATTACTACATCTTCCTTGCTAAGCGCCAAACAAGACGATCGACAATAGAGTTGAACGAAATATTTTTATCGCGCGTTCACCGGGAAACTTTTTGACGGTTTTGTTGTTGAACATGGATGTGTTTAAACCCCGCTTTGGAGCTACTGCAATACTGCCAGCACGATGTATTTCTACCACAAGCTGGGAAAGTTGCAGTGAAAAGCCTTTTTCCAATGCATGACATTGTTACCATCGTGAGGTTCGAACGCACGGCTGTTGCTTTCATTCATTGTGCTCTAACTCACTCGATCACGTTGCCGACAATTCTAAAGCCTTTCGTATCAGTCGATAAGGGAGTTGAACTCGGTTGTTGTAAGTGAATGCACCAAGGTAAAGCCAAGAAAAAATGCTACGAACGTCTCATGACTGATCAGATCTTTTACTCTCGGATTATTTTGGATTGAAATTGAGCAATGGATACCGGCTTTGGAAATTTCTCAGTGATATAGTGGTTAGAGAATGGAACTTTCTGGTCTGTAGAACTGGGTTCAACTTTTTTGTAATGTTGCGCCAGTGACTTTAAAATAGTATTCGCAGACCTCATGCTTGTCACTCAACAGTGGGAGTAAAGTGTAGGGTGAAATACGAAAACGACTTTACTCAATTGTAATTAAAACATGTCCTGGCGCTAGAATATCGTTGCAGTTAATAAAAACTCCATAGTATTTCATTATAAGTATTTCTCCGTTTTAGACAATTTTCCGACTAAGATTAGAAGCTTCATTTTAAAGACAGCTGATTTCAATATTTTATCGGACGTGATTTTAAAGTTAATCACATTAACCATATTTTACAAAAATCTTGTTGAGTTTCTCCCAATTATTAGTAAATTCCAAAAACTTCACCCCACGATGGCAGACAAAAGCTTTCTTCCTTATTAATAGGCTTGTCATTTCGCAACTTGAAGAATTAAATGCGGTTAAATGAATTTCTGTTTTTGTCAGTCAATAACTGTGCTTTAACTTTTATGAATATTTCCACCGGCGACACGCTTCTTACGTTCTTAGACAAACATATAATTGAATGTCAACGCCTTATTTTTCACTGATTGTAATAAATAAAAAATATTTTAACTTTTTGTTTTGTGGAGAAGAGAAAGTAGACGGGCGATTCTTAGCGAAGGGCGTGCGAATTTTAATTTTAATATAGCTTTGAAAAAAGCTGTTTGAGCCATAAGCTTTTCGTGACGCTCTCATCAGTGGCGGTATCGCGTCAAAAGGGAAGATCTAGAGTGAATAAATGTGTTATATGTGAATAATTTGGACGTTAGGCAATCAAGACAAGCCAATGATAGCGCTAGTATTGCAAAGCGCGCCAAAGAAAGATTTCGCAATTGCGAAAGTTAGAAAAGGCGCAGCAAGAGGCCAAATGCCACGATTATCAAAAGAGTTTGAGAGTGTAAACAAACTCTTTCTGTCTGCATAACACCGGGCGTCGGGTCTTGATATGAGCTTAATCTTTTAGAGGCTACTTATATCAAGACCCGACGCCCGGTGTTATGCAGACAGAAAGAGTTTGTTTACACTCTCAAACTCTTTCGATAATCGTGGCATTTGGCCTCTTGCTGCGCCTTTTCTAACTTTCGCAATTGCGAAATCTTTCTTTGGCGCGCTTTGCAATACTAGCGCTATCATTGGCTTGTCTTGATTGCCTAACGTCCAAATTATTCACATATAACACATTTATTCACTCTAGATCTTCCCTTTTGACGCGATACCGCCACTGATGAGAGCGTCACGAAAAGCTTATGGCTCAAACAGCTTTTTTCAAAGCTATATTAAAATTCTGTACCACCAACAAGATTTTTGAATTTTGATTTAATGAATCAAGATGTAAGCTTAAGACCAATTTAAGGTAAAGTTTTTATTGTGCTCCATCAGGTTGAAATAGTTTAGTTGCTCACTCAGCATGTTGTAAGAGGCGACTTTCAACAACTCGTTAATGGCAGTCTGCCTCGTTGGTGGTAGGGTTATTTGTCTGCAATTTAATAAAGGTCTAGTTCAAAATTAAGGGCTGTTTTCTCCTCACCTAATTTTGAGTTAAGTTTGCCAGGTGAATCTAAATCACCGTCTAATTTCGTGGCTCCATTCCAAGGAAGAGAAAGGATAGGCACCAACCCAACAAAGCCGGCTTAAAACTAAACTCATAGAATTTGTTCCATTGAAGAATTCTATAGCCAGTGCTATGCGCAATGCTTTTAATGAAATGAGAAAGAACATGAGTGTTAATTTCAAACGAGATTTGCGAAAAATCAAACCTGTCCATTTAACGCACAGCATGCGGCATGTGCTGACTGCAGTTATTTAAATAAAAGCTCATGCTGCGACGCGTGATGGACGCACGGCTTTGTTTTCATCAGAAGTGAAATTTGAGCACTAGGTGTTACCACTCTCATTTTGTTCAAAGCGAGGCTTCTGGTAAGAATCGAACCCATGCTTTTACTAATTGTATAAATAACGTAGGCTTGTATGTCAAACATTTAAAAATCGCACATGATCAGGGTAAATATGGTTTCAAAGTAGTCACGAGTCATATACCGATGCTCACCACCAAATCACTTTGTTTTTCGGGACGATCGTGGAATCAAAAGCAAAAAAGTTTTTGAAGTTTCTTAAAATCGAACTGTATAATCATTTAATTGAGTCGCATCAGGCGTTAACTGCAATGTTAGTACGCTGGGTGCGGTTCTCGGTTGAAGTATAGTGAGTCCAGTTTCGCGTTTTCAGTTATGTTATTACACGTTTGATTCAAAGATAGAAACATCAGGAGATCGATCTCGTCATGGACATGTTGCGAGTTTAATGCTGTCGTTGTGCTCGTTCTTTCTCTTCCTTGGGATGGATTACGGCATGGGTGGGCAAACTGTGGCCCGCGAAACCCTCAAGCAAATAATTAAAAAATAATTAATTAATATATGTAGAAGAACGTGATTGGGTGCATTTTTCTCAGTGATAGACTTTGAAAATTAAATGTGCTTGCATTTTCAATTGAATAGAACTGCTTTGATTCATTTGTTCAATAATTGTTAATTTTTAATGTTACAGCAAATTAAAAATCCAAATCAATTAGAATAATATACCAATGCCTTCGTTAAAAAGTGCGGCCCTCAGCTAGCTTCCGTGACCGCGATGCGGCCCGCAAGCCAAAACAATTGCCCACCCCTGGATTACGGTATACATCCTTCCGCAACACTTGGGATAGAGTAAGGCACTGCATAGGACGGGTATCTAGGTTCACGCTGTAACCGTAATGTGATTAGGAAAAAGCAGCAGTCTATTCGAGCCATGTATATGCAATTGCAGACTGGTAGCTCCACCGAAAGCTAGGCGAACCGCCATTGGTGGGCACCGAAAAGTCGCCTGGCTGACATGCTGGGTGAGCAGCTTTTCTATTCCAAACTGATGAAGCCCACCCTGCCCCCCCCCTCGTCCAGCAGCTTAATGTCCGCGTCAGTTGTTCGCTGATAGGCCTTTGAAAAAGTCTAACAGGCAGTTCTGTGGTTAGGCCAACTCATGAACACAGCCTTCCAGTACGCCGTGGATGCTGGCCCGTTTGATTGTTACATATTCCATGACGTTGACACCATTGCCGAGGATGATCGGATTCTCTATGCATGCCGAGGTATGTAGTGTTGAACTGCTTGGCACCGGCGTTTGTGATGCAAATGCCCGGTTGTTGTAGTAATGTCTCCGAAGCAGGTCTGAACGCAAGTTCTACGCAAGGGAGCTGAACATGATTTCTTACATTTAAATTGAGTTGAAAGCTTTTACTGACGCTCACCGACATCTTTTCCACAAAAACACCATCAAGGCTGGTTTCCATTAGGCGTAGATTGCAGGCGAAGCGTGAAACATTTTTTGTTTCTCTATTTAGTTTTATGCGCGGAGCGGCGCACCAGCTTTTATAGTTACATGGTTAGCCCTTCTCCTTTACGTAAATTTTCGTTACGCATCTAGTTGTTTGCAGTCGTGATCGATAACAATGTAATTCTACTTAAGTAGGTTTTTCAGAAAGAAACTGCAACCTTGGGCAGTGTCATTTTTTAACTTCTAATCTTATATGAGTTAGTCGAGTAGGAACTGGGAAGAAACCTTCTTACGTAGTTAAAACTTTTACTTAATTGCATGCTAAAAACTTAATTTGTTATAATGAAATGGGGCAAGCTAGTATAAAAAATCGGCTGTTCTAATTAGTGCATTTCTTTTTTTCTACAAATCTTTTATTAAAGTGGCCATGTTTTGTTCAAATTACGAAAACCAACTGGTGCTAAATATAGGCAAGGTGTGGTGTGTTATCACCAGAGAGTCATGTTGTCATAAAACCGTTTGATTTTAAAAACATTTTGGCACCAGAGCTAATTTCAAATATTTTACGGCGATTGATTTTTGCAGTTTATTTCATCCCTCCAAGCATACAATAGTTCTTTCGCACGTTCTTGTGATAAAAATCAATCGCCCCCGAAAGATTAATAAAAGTAATATTTTTGACTGTATTCTTAGAGCACTTTAAAGGAAATCAGTTATGAGCTTAACCTCGACAAAGATATCTAAAATTTGCTTAAAACTCTGATTGTTACCAAAATTCTAAGGATATCTCTCAAAATAATGAAAAAAGAACACCACTAAATATGTGATTCAGCTTAAAATGTTTTGAATCCCCTCTGTCGAAATTTTTAGCTGGCTCTAGAGATTATAAATCGTAAATGTCATAAAGATCTAAGTTTTTTATTTTGAATTAAAAGAAATTTTCTTATTTCATATAAAGACAGTTCAGTCTCTCCCTGTTGTAACTACTTTCAAACTTTTACGAATACCGTATCAAAAGCATATGGCAATAGTCAAAAACTATGATCAGATGGTCCTGCAACACAAAGTATTGTATACTAAAATAACTAGGTTTTCGTGTCTGTAATATGCTGGAGTGCTTTACCGGTCTAAATCAGCGGTTCTCAATTTTAACTGCGTCTCCTGCCAAAAGAAAATTTTTTTATAATTCTTCCCATCGAAGTCCGCATCACATTGGACTAGTTGTGTATTCAGCCGATTGGTTCCAGTTTGTGAAAAACCTCTGCATAGCATTTCATAAGCTTCGGGAACCGATGTCAAAATACAGTAGAAAGTTTTTCCGAAAAAGTTCTTCAACCTAAATTTTTAAGGTGTTCTTTAGAAAAAAAGTCATCATGAATTATGCTAATCTTTTTCAAAATTATTTTGAAAATAGAGCCCTCCTCAAAAACTGTATACAAGGGCAGAATGTTCTCAAAGGATGCCTCTGCTTGCATCTTACATGGTTATGGTTAGCATTAAGTTAAAAGTTGGAAGAGAAGACTGCACTCCAATAAGTCCTTTTTGGCACTTTGTAGGGCTTGAGTACCCCCAAATGAGACCCACTAGTATGGATAAATAAAGGACAAAACTGCTAAAAAATGAAACTACTTTCTACTTTTATCACTCGAATAGATTGATTCTTGACTTCTTTTTTACTTTTACTCAAGTAAACATGCTTATCATTACTTTCTACTTTTATTTGAGTATTTTTTTAAGTACCGGTAAGCAACAATACTTTCACTCAAGTAGATTTACAGGCCATGTTTACTTCCTTTGGTTGCACATGCAACTACGTTAGTCTGTGGTCTGATGGTAAAAATAAACGACTGAAAAAGACGACAGTTTTTAAGGGCTTTCATGCATTGTACCTGTGACAGTATGAAGGCGTCTTAATCTTGGTTTGCAATTAAGCTATCATGCTAACTCCAAATGCAAGTATTACTTCCAAGTAGTCTGAAAGAAATCGAAGACTGTGAAACGACATGGTCTCGACCCTTGAAACACTGCTATCTGTTATTTCACAACGTTGTAAGCTTGTGGCAAGTGGGTTGACAGGCCATTTGATTGCAGCATGATCGTGTTGTGATCTCACTTTGACTGTGTTGTTTGATTACCGGGAAGGGCGCTTAACTGCAACTTTTCCTGAGTAGTTGCAATTTTTGTGGCGGAAATGCGTTGTGTCAGCTGTAGGGGAGTTTTAATACGATTTTGAACTGTAGTTACCCAACGTATAACCGACAAAAGGGTTATCTGTGTCTGGAACTGATGATGTAGAATTGTACAGTATATAACTTACAAACTGGGTTTCGGATTTCTCCATTTCTTTTTTTCTAGAGGACAGCGTTGTGCACATCGCTCCTTTTATCGACAAGTTCGGCTATAAATTCACTAAACCACTGACAGTTGGTGCAGCTGTTGGATTCACCGAGAAACAGTTTGTTGCTGTAAATGGATTTTCGAATGAATATGCCGTAAGTTGGTGTTTTAAAGCCTTGGTCTCTTAACTTTATTTTAGACTACCCCTCTTCATATTAAAATCGAACTCGGCAAGTTTCGCAAATCAGTCCATTTTCCATTTTCTGCCAAAACAAATGTAAAAACTTTGTTTTTGGAGTTAAGTTTTTTAAACTCACACGGTATACTCCTAGAAAATTACGCTACCCCACTTGGGATCATGACCAACAGTTCATTCGCATGAGCTTGAAATCGTTTGAAGCAGAGTTGTCATGCTTTGGTGCACTTGAGCATTGTGGAATGAAGATCATCGTGAAAAACTAAATAATTTTTAAGTTGACATAAGCCCTTATTGAGTGTGAATATTTGGGGCTATGCTTAATTACTTGACAGATGTTGACAAAACGCTTTGGAAAGCTGTTATTGTTCCTGTATGGTCTTTAGTTCCAAAATTGTAATCGAATGGACTATCATCTTTGTTTTAGGGCTGGGGAGGAGAGGATGACGACATGCACACACGAATATGGGCAAAAAGACTGAAAATATGGAGATCAAAACAAAGCTACACGAAGTAGGTTGTTTGGTCATAACGCTGAAAGGGAAGGCTTGCTAACACCAGTATATTGTAATTCCCTACACCTTTACTATTGGTCTCTGGTCGTGGCTATTGCAACTGGCATAGAACAACGACAATGTGCCACTCATTTGCAATCTCAAAGTTCAGGTCGTGGAAAAAAACCGCATGGCAATTTTCTCTGCTCGGATTTCGCCTTTGTAGGAATACGCTATGCCAACAGTACTTCCAAGCCCCAAGCAGATCTGTCCATACCTTGCTTCACGTGTTGTATATTTAACTGTACAGGATTTTCTAAGACCGTTTAATTAAGGTGTAACACTTACGGGATTACTGTGACTGATTTGCCAATACATGATGGGGTCTGGTTTGAAATGAAGCAACATGCGGGTAATTGCCTGTAATCCACTGATTGAAACAAGCAATAAAAGCGACTGTGAGGCTTTTCCCAATCTCTCAGCGAAAGCTCTCGGGACAAAATTGCTTTCTGTCACGACTCACTCACGCAAAGCTGCTCGTTAAACGTTGTTGCTTTGGCGCCAACAGTGGCTGTGTGCTCAGGCCTATGCATGAGGCCCATGGCACTTTTATCTTCATGACCGAGGAAATTCAGTTTCATGTTACATTATTGCACCCTCTACATTACTTCTATTGCTGAGCGTCAAGCAGAAAATCTCTGAATGCCATTTTTAAAGTCTTTGGTATGACTCAACGAGGGAATTGAACCCAATTCTACCGACTGCGAAGCGGATGCTCAAACCACTGCACCACCTCGCTGATTGGATTCTCCAGTTAGTTGTCAATGAAAACAAAGCGCGGCCACGTCTAGACGTTGGGCCAATATCTGGACGGCCTTACAACATAACACACTTTTGGTAATAAAACGCATGGCAAGCTTAGAGAAAAAACAAAAATAGCCCTCTCACAATGCGGGAAGCCTTACCGCAGAAAAGGTAATGCGGGATGCAATTAGTGAATGAAGTTCTCTACTTGTTACCTTTGATCTTGTTGTTATGAGTTTTGATTTTTGAGAGCAGCGCATGTAAGAGTTTAATGCTTTTATTTGGGTTCAGATATTGTCCTAAAAAGAAAGAGTTGGTGGAGATTTATGACTTCGCAAGGTGTTCATGTGAAAAAAGATGGGGGACCCATGCTGTAAGGAGAGGCAATCGTTATGGAGTTAGTCATTTTTTGAACAAAAATATTTTTTTGGAGATATAATGTCAACCATTTTGCGTAATATGATGATAGTACAGCCATCATTTAAAAGTTGAAAATCGCTATCAATATGTCGATGCTACAAGGGTACTATTCGGGGCCGCTGCTGCGTTAATAGCATAATGAGCTCATACTTAGTATGAGGGTTGAGAAGCTTCTAAATGAAATGTGGAGCCTAGTGACACACTCACTTAGATAATTCAGCTAATTGATTTGTGTATGCATGGGCTCATAATTGTTTGCACGCTCGTGGAAAAAAATAACAGGAATTGCTCTTCTCACGGTTTCTTAAATTTGAGTCATTTTAAGAATCTAGAAAAAAACAATTCCTCACCAGCTGGCACGTCTGCTTTTGACCAGAGTGCAAAACCGAAACATGAAAAAGCAAACGTAAACCAGACGCCTGAACTTTGAAAAATACAAATTAATTCAGTGAGGACAAATAAAAAAACGTAAAGCAGCAAAAACGCAATATTTGCATCTACAACTATTAATTGTCAAACTGTATTGAACTTGCTTAATTTTTTTTAACTTACAGCTTCTAATAGCGGCAGCTACCCACACAGATTTTGTCATGCACTCAAATTAATGCAAGAGCTAGAAGCATTGCAATTTGTATTTCCTGTCCAAAACGGCATGGTTTTAACGAGATCTTGCTTTTAGTACATTTATTAACCAGTTGTATGAGATCACTTAAAATTAATCCATACCCTAACACGAGGCGTAGACTTGTCTTGAAAGCTTTAGCGGCGAGTTAATTTAGACAGCAGTCAAATAATTTTGAGGACGGTAACTTATTTATTGGCGAAGCGGTTTTAATTAATCAACTGTCAAGGCGTTAAACTGGAATTTAGTGTCCGGTTTGCCATAAAAATAAAGTCCTAAACTAATTCAATATTTTACGGTTGTGTTAAATGTTGGGAGACAAACATCTCTGGCTTCATCACATTGAAATATGCGACAAGCGCAATATCTTTGTATGCATGCGTGGAATCAAGCCGCCGGTTAACCTAAGGTCAAATAGAGGTAGGCTTGTAACTGTAGTGAGCAAAGTTGGTCACTGTAAGAGGCATCTATAAACACCTTGAATATCGGAGAGCTGCTGGATTTTTAAATCCATGCAAGTAACTCCCTTCCCCTAACGCAACACAAGCTTTAAACGAACGAGTTTATTCTGAGTGTCGTTTGACTTTGGCTTCTTGCAAAGAACAAGTAGTAAATTTAGTTATGTTAGGATTTTAGACAGGGGGAACTTTTCTTCCACGATTTAATAAGCCAAACGAATATCCAGAGCAGTGCTTTATTAAACATATTGAAATTAACACAACAAAACCAACATAAACAAAAAACGCGGGAGCCCACTCGGGGACTTCGTCAGGGCAAAATAAATTCAGTAAATTCACAATGTCCACAGTACTGGACGCTATTGACGAAAGCAGTAACATTTTAACACTGCACCTCTCAATGAAACACGTGCAGAATCGACCTTGCTCCTTGTAAATGACCAAGTTTTATATTTAAGGATGGCTTAAGGCGTATCATCAACAACGCTTCCACTAGCTTGGTTTCAGTGTCAAAACGGCACTTTTTAAAAACGTAAAGTTTTGCTCTGCTGGCATTGTTTCTCTGCAGGCTTTACACTGATCGCGATTGCATTTGATGGGAAAGTTAGATGAACTTTGGTTAATAGAAAGATGGTTTTCAATTGTGACGAATGGTTGTCTAGACACCATAACGATGATGACGTGTTCTTGTCACAAGAACATGCATATTGATAGATAACATTCGAGCAGAAAAAAGCGGGTAGAGGAAATTTAAGGCTGAAATGCGAGATTATTTTAAACTGCACCAATCAACAGCCGCCTCAACGTGGTGGTGCGGTCCCCGACCCCGTTTGTGTTGGGCCGAAATGGCTGTTGGCCTTCCCGAGGGTCCCAGTTACCCCGGGTACTCCCCTTCATTTTTCGCTATGCTTCCCCCTGAACGACCGCAGTAGGGCAGCACACAGCTTCTCCAAAAATCTGTCGTCTGTTTTCACTTTTTCTCTTCTCCTGCTCTTTTCTTACCCTTCTTCGTTTCCTTATTCTTCTCCTTCTCTTGATGAGCGGTAACGTTCATCCCAACTCTGGCCCCATCTTTCCCTGCTCTGTGTGCGCTGCAAATGTAACCTGGCGGGGCAAGTCAGTGCAATGCGGTACCTGCTCCAAATGGGTCCATCTAAGGTGCTCACAACTTTCCCTCTTCAAATTCAGAGCTCTTGGCAGCTCTCACTCTTGAAGCTGCCCCCCCCTGCCGTAACACTGTGACTCCCTCCTCGGACTCCTCCGACATGTATACCTCCACTGTACAATCTGGCCCCCCTCTACTGATGCTGCACTTTCGCCCCACCCTCGTCTCCAAACCTCTTATCCCCCATCTGCCCATTCTATATCTCCTTCCTCTGCCTCTCCATCACTGTCCCTTCCTCCTGGCCGCCCTTCTACGCCTCCTGCCTTCTCTCCCCCCTGACTCTCTCAGGGTTCTTCAATAGAATGCTGGAGGTCTTCGAGCCAGGAGCACTGAACTACTTCACTTTCTCTCAATCCACCCTGTCGACCTTATCTGCATCCAGGAATCCAATCTTAACTCATCTTCCTCTTTCCGAATTCCTGGATTCTCTGCTCTGCGTTCTGATCGCACCCTCTCCCGGTCTGGCATTTTCTCTCGTGATGCCATGCACGCTAGCGGCGGCGTTGTCACTTTCGTTAGGCAGGGCCTATCTTTTTTCTGAACTTTCCACCTCTCTTTCTTCGCTCGATCCCTACTCTGATAATGTAGGGGTCAACATCTCTCTTAAGAACTCCTCCTCGGTGTCATTTCTTAATGTGTACGCCCCCCATTCGCTCCTCTCCAACAGATGACAGAACCGATTCCTTTTCTCCCTCATCCAGAAATCTCTTCATTCTGGGGGACTTCAATTGCCATCACACCCTCTGGAACTCAAGAGGTACTTCCGACCCCGCGGGGAGGAAGTATTCGATTGGGTCATCTCTTTTGACCTCCTTCCCCTTAATGATTCTGACACACCCACCCTTCTCCATCGCTCCACTGGCAGACGCTCCTCTCCTGACATCTCCTTTGCTCCCTCTTCTCTTGCCCTTTCTTGTTCCTGGGAGGTGCTTCAGGACCTGGGTTTTGACCACCTACTAATTCTTTTATCCGTCCCTCTCTCCCGGGTCTTTCGCCCCAACGAGCGCCCTCTTCCTTCAATTTTCAGAAAGCTCGCTGGGATGGCTTTGCCTCTTATTTTGACTCTCACTGTTCTTCAGCAGAGGAATACTCGTCTCTTTCTCTTTCCTCTGCTGCTGCTCTCTTTACCTCTCTGACTTTGAATGCGGCCAAATATTCCATTCCTTTCGGCCGCATCAAACGCCCTCCTAAAGCCTGGTGGTCTGCTGAGTTGGAAGAAGCGGTTAGTGAAAGAGGCAAGGCTTTTGCTGCCGTTCACAGAAGTGATGAAGATCGCCAGGCTTACATCTCGGCTTCTTAACGCGCCTTGTCAGTCATCGCCAAGACCGAGACTGAGGCATGGCAGACGACTTGCTCTTCACTTTCACCCAAATCAAACCCAAAAATTGCATACTCTCTTCTTCGCTCTATCGCTGACTTTCCTTCCTCCTCTACAACTTCCCCAACTGTTCTTCTCCCAGGGAATCGGCTTCGGTCTATGCCGCTTACCTGAGATCGCACTTTTCCGTCTCTCAGCCGAAGGCCCTGCGTAGCAGAGCCAGAGGCTACCTCTCTGAGCTCCGCCGAGCCAAGTGCCCCGAAGAGTCTCACTCGTCCTTCTGCTCTTTTTTCTCCCCCGCTGAATGTCTTGCGGCTGCCTCCAACCTTTCCCTTTCCACTCCCACTGGCCCAGACAAAGTTGCCTATCCCATGCTAAAGCACCTTCCTCGCTCTGGCATGGATTTTCTTCTCATCTTCAATCTCTTCTGGATCTCACATTCCTTTCCTTCCATCTGGAAAACATCTTCTATTACTCCCATACACAAGATGGGAAAGCCTCTCGACTCTCCTGCTTCCTTCCGGCCTATCTCTCTCACCTCCTGCGTATCAAAGCTGTTTGAACGCATCATTCTATCCTGTCTACTCTTTTTTCTGGAATCCAATTCCATTTTCTTTCCCCGCCAGGCCGGTTTCCGCCCTGAACGGTTTACACTCAATCAAATTCTTTATCTTTCTCAGTTCATTTCGGATGGGTTTAACAAACCCAGGCCGGGCTCTCGGACGATCCTGTCTACTATTGATTTCTCGATAGCCTTCGACTCTGTCTGGCATCCCGCTCTTTACCATAAACTCATTTGGGCTGGCCTCTCTCTTTGCTTTGATTGTTGGACTCAATCTTTCCTTTGTGATAGGCGCGCTTGTGTGGTTTATCAAAATCACAAAAGCCGTTCCTTTTGAGTCTGTCGAGGTTGTCCGCAAGGAACCGTTCTTGCCCTGTACTTTTCTCTCTCTTCGTCAATGATCTTCCGGCTTCTCTGCCTCTTTCCGTCAGCTGCTCTCTTTACGTAACGATCTGGCCATTTGGTCCTCCTCCCCCTCGGTTCCAGCTGCGGTGAAGGCCTCACAAGGAGCTCTGTTTCGATTGGAGCGCTGGTCTAAGTACTGGTGTCTTCCTCTCAATCCGAACAAATGTGAGGCCTCGTTCTTCTCAGTGGATCCCCACCAAGCTAACTTCCAGCCCAACCTCCTCATACTCGGCTCCCGTTTCCGTTTCAACCCAACTCCAACCTTTCTTGGGGTCATCTTCGACCGCACTCTTTCCTTTTCTAAACATGTATCTTTGCTGAAAAGGCCAAATTCTTTTCAAGTCTCAAAGCCTTACGCTGTATCTCTGCTTCCTCATGGGGCCCCTCTAAGGAGTCCCTCTCTCTTCTGTATAAATCTTTTCTTCGGCCTCTTCTCACTTGCGCTTCACCCGGATGGTTTCCTTTCTTAAGCGCTACCAATATCACCAAATTGGAACGCCTCCACCGAGCGGCCAGTCGCGCCATCACTGGATGCCTCTCGTCCTCCCCTATCCCTCTACTACTCACCGAGGTTTCTTTGCCTCCCCTACGAGTCACTCTGACTCATTTCACTCTTTCAGCTTATGAGCGGGCTCTTCGTCTCCCAACCTCCTTTCCTATTTCAGGTTTGGCCAGACTTGGAGTGAAACCAAGACTCTGCAGATCGTCCTGGAGAGCTTTTGCGTCCACTCACCCGCTCATATCTTATTCTACCCCTTCTAGGGAGGCTCTTCTTGCTTGCCCTCCCTTTCCTCCTTGGAATCTGCTTTCGTTCACGGTCGAGTCCACCCTTTTCTTCTCATGCTCCCTCTCTGATCCTCCTCTTTCTCGCCAAGGTGCGGCTCTCACCCACCTTGACTCTCTCCCCTCTCATGATCTGGTACTCTGGACTGATGGCTCTGTTCCTTCACCTCTTGACAAGGGCGGCTCCGGCGTACTTGCCAACTGCTTTCTATGTGGCACTGAGGCCACTCTTTCCTTTTCGGCAGGCCCAGTATGTTCAAGTTTTTCCGCTGAAGCCTGCGCCATTCTGCACGCTCTTTGCTGGTCTCGGCAGCACCAACAAGCCTGCCACTTCTCTTCTCTTCTTTGTGACTCTCGTTCTGTCCTCGTCACCCTGTTCTCTCCTCCATCTTTCCTTTTACCTCAAACTCTGTGGCAGATCTGACAGGAACTGTCTTCTCTCTCCTGTTCTATCAGGCTACATGGGTCCCCAGACATTTGTTTCTCCCGGGAACGACGCGGCTGATGAGCTTGCCAGACGGCGAGCGCTGCTTGCACCCTCCGCTATCCCTTTTAGGTTCTTTCCTTTTACCTCTCGTATCTACTCTCGTCTTTTCTCGGACTGGAGGCGTACTGTCTCATCGAAATTCTTTGACACACAGGTTCCCTCGATTTCCACCGAGGAACTTGTGCTCTCTCGTCATGCTCGCTGTGTTCTCTCTCGTCTACGCTGCAACGGACACAGCCTACTGTTAAGTTCTTATCTCTCTAGGATTGGCAGAATTGAGAATCTTTCCTGCAGCGCCTGGGGGCCACCTCACATCTCATTCTGCACTGTCCAGCTACGGACTCTGCGCCGCTCACTCTTTGGCGACTCTCTGTCCTTTACGACCTCTGGTCCAGACCCTGGGGAGTTGCCCGGCTTCTGGGTCTCCATGGTCTTCTGCCATGCCCCCATCCCTCGGAAGGGGTCGGGTAATCAACAACTATATTAAGTAGGTGTGACTAACTTTTAGAAAAATCAGTTTTACTGCAATTTTGGAACCCTCATTTTCAGAGCTAAAAATTGGCCTCGACTTATTAACTGGAAAATACGTTAATAAAAGAAAATGAGGCGTCAGCTGATAATTCACTCGCACATTTAGAAGGCGGTTGTGTACGAGCTCCCATTTGGCTTTGACAAGCCAAAAATATCACCTTAATCTATTAATGCTTTTATGAGTTGATCTTTTAAAAAATAAAGGTTTTCGCCTAAATTTTGCCGAAACAACGCTGATTTATCACAAAGTTTTGGTGACATACAAAGAAGAGTTCTGATTTAATAGTTTATGGCCCCCTTTTTCAAAAGTTGTGGGTAGCTTAGTGTCTTTCATCAGGCAGTGCCGATAGAATGCTTTTCCTTGCCGTGAAATAACCTTTAAATGCGTCACATCACTTTTGAGCGTTCTCTTAATTGAAATCTGCAAAGCTTGTTTTTTCTTAAACGTGCTACAGTACTTTTATTTTGACTTATTTTACCAATGCCGTGATACCTTTTTAGCCATATACAGAGTACCGATACCGCGGTAGTTTTAAAATATTGACTGCTCACTTCTGGCATGGATGCGCTAAATTTCTTTTTTTCAGATTTAAAATGATCAAGCATGAACCAGATCGTGGCAATCTAATGAACCAACATCGATTCACCCGTTTAAAGCAGTCGAAAAAGCGATTTCGCTTTGACGGTTTGTCTAGCCTTGACACTCAGATCGTGCAAAACGTTTATTACAAAACCCACGTGCGCCTGAAAGTTCAGACCTACAAGACTGGTCTACAAGTGGACTTGGAGAAAACGGCCAAACGAAGACGAGCAGGCCAGGCGGCGGCTCTTCGTCCTGTTTTGAACAAGACCGCAGTCAAGCCAAATGGTACTGGCACTTCACTGAATCTTCCCGGAATAGTCATCATCAACTCATCCAAGAAGAAAACATAAGCGGTTTCGCCTACTGCAAAGTGAGTTTTCTTAATTTTATTTTGGAATCGAGTACAGTCAACTTCGGATATAAGAGATCCGCCGGGACCAGCGTAATCAGTCTCTTATAACCGAATTCTCTTATAACCGACTTATTAGTTTATATTGAAAATCATTTGGGACCTTTTGCGTAGTCCCTTATAAGCGAAAATCCCTTATATCCGAAGTTGACTGTAGTTTCCCCGACGGTCGCAGGGAAACCGTACGGCCATGCACATAGAACAAGTTATGTTCCAATTCAGTTTGGAGTTGCCAGTAGTGCTGCTGGTAACCCCTCCAAGAAAATTGCCTCAAAATGCCTTCTCTAATGGCACAGTACTAAGCGGGCATTAAATTTACAACCTCCCAACCGTTGTAGCATTTAGTAGAGCAGAGCTACTTTCTCCTCATTGACTTCCAGTGGTCCGCTAACTTCCGTTTGCGAACCATCGCCATAGGTCTTGTGGTCTCTTTGTGACGCATTTATTGGCTATCGTACAAAAAAGTCTGTTTTTTGTTGAAGCCAAAGGCTGACGGCTTGATGTCTCTTGAAGAACTTTTTCTTCGGTGGCTTCAATCACTTTTTTCAAACAAGTTCCAAATGCGACTTTGTACAGAAGCATTGTGCTTTCCACCCCTACCACGATTCTCCTGATTCCTTTCTTTTTCTGTGCTACACCACCTGTTCACTTATTTGCAATTCCATTAAACAAAGAGACAAACTTTGCATGCTCTATAACAAGGATTAGAAATAGTGATGTCATGAAGCACTTTGATGTGCTGTAATAGAGGGTGTGTTGTTTCGACGAGGAAGATCAACCAAATCGTAAATTTTTGTCTAGTCTTCCTGAAACGAACACTTCTTGAACATGTAATAGTGGGACGTTATGTTTTGTTGCAGCGCCAAATCGAGCAAAAGCCATAAATAGTAACACCGGTCGCTACTGGAAACTGCGATGTAAAGCGCCAAGTCCAGATTCAATGAAAATCTTGTCGCTCCGTGCTTGGCCTTTTTCGTTTACACTATTTTCACCGTTTACGCAAACTAATTAAATTGTATTAAAATAATCGTAGAAAGAGTTTCGTAGCTTCTGCTGCAGAAATTTTGCTGCAATTTTTTCGGCAGACCTGCCAAGTTGATACAATCCTATGCCGATGCTGGAGAATAAGCAACTTCATTGAAAGGTAAGTGGATCCACGTGCTGGAGTCGGCGTTGAGGTTCAGTCTATTGAAGTTTCTTTTTTTAACGACGTGGTTAAACGATCAAGCCTCACAATAGCAGCGTTGAATCCCTGGGAAAGGCAGTTTTTCGCATTGGCTACCCCGGAATGGGTCTTCACCCAAATCGTTTGATGCAAAGAAGACAAACTTTTACTTTGTCTTCTTTGCAAGAAATTTTAAACATACGCCATTAATTATACCAAAACTTTTGATAGCGAAAAAGAATCAATTTAATTTTGTGGGGAACACAAATATAAGCACATTGTATGAAAAAGAGAGCTATTCTTCCAGCTTTTAGTGAATCAAACAAAATTAATAACAGCATTACTCAACACGACTAGAATAATTAAAACAAACCACTAACGCCGAAGCTTTTCGTCATTTATAGGGACTTCATCAGGACAAGCTAACTTAAACACAATAATCTAAAAATAAATTTTGTTAGAGCAATTGCACTGCAAGGTCGAACTGATAAATTGCATCTTGTTAACACTAAAGACTGGTTTTCCGTTAGGCATGGATTGCAGGTGTGGCAATTTCACTCCGAAAAAATTTCACGCTACACCTGCATTCTATGCCTAACGGAAACCAGCCTTTAAACCTCATCATGAAACAGGGGCAGATACGCTTCGCTCCTCGTTGTTGGTCAAGTTTTATATTTAAGACTTTTGCAGATGATCTATAATCAGTCCAATCTGTTCTGGATGTGTTCATCATGCAGCAAATCTTAGGCTAAGACGCCTGACGGAGCCAGGCCTGGCCACTGGTCTTCCACATAAAGGTGGAGGCATCCCGCTAAGTGTCTTAAGGGAGCGCCAAGCAGAGAACCTGTGCACACCATTTTTGAAAGTTTTTAGGTGCGACTCGCCAAGGGGATTGTACCCCAGGTCTACCGACTACAAAGCAAACGCTTTAACCACTGCGCCATCGAGTCGGTTAATTAAGACTTAAGGCGTTTAATTATTAACGCTTGAATTTCGTTTTGATGTTAAAATGTGACTTGCTGTTAGAGGAAGCTTTGCTCAGTTGCCATTGTATCTCTGCAGGCTTTGCATTAATTGCGATGGAATTTGATTGCCGAATTGGAAGAATAGCAAAAAGATAGTTCCCGATTATCGCGCACAGTCGTCTGCCCGTCTTACCAGTATATGACGTGCCCTTGTTACATGGGCATGCACAAATCAAGACAACATTCCAATAGAAAAGAGGGGCGTTTAGCTACGTTCAATACAATGCTGCTCCTGATTTTTTTGGTTTACAGAAGTTAAAAGTAGCCCACCGGAACCTTTATGTGGAAGACAGATGACCCAGACACGTCGAAAATGGCAACTCCCAAGCGAGTGCAGACGTCCCGTCCAAAATATAGCGATACAATTTGCTTTTTCGTAAATGGAAGATAACCATGGACAATGCAATACAAAAAATACCATAAAAAGAAAAGCAGAAAAACCCAAAAGTTAAGTGTATTAAGTAGCGCTGGGTCAGTGTTTCCCAAACTGTGTGCCGTGGAAGATTTGCAGATGCGCCGTGGGTTTTTTTAAAATACTTAACATTCATATAAGTTTTCAGCCAAAACTGAGTAAATGCTGCCATGAAGTAACGGTCGATAACGTCTGAGATCGTGTTATGTTGCCCGTAAAAGTGGTGACCTCCAAAAAAGTCATTACCTTTCTTGCTGTCACCTGTAACCCTACTCGCGATCAACATAAATAGATTCATGTGGCTGTTGTGCCGCGAAAATTGTTTAGCTTTTTTACTGTGACAACAGACAAAAGAGTTTGGGAAGCACGACACTAGATCGTCATGTCCCAGGCTTGTGCAGTTTAATCAAATGCTGTCTTGCAAAACGCTGCGTTTTGGCTAGTAAGACCAGGGAGTAGTAATTGTTTTAAAATGCAAAGTCAAAAAAGTAAACCTTCGTTTTGCAGATAAACATAATCTAAACCATGCAGAAGTTTCGACCAAATAAACGCAGGGCAGATAGTTCTTCCCAATAATTTTAAAACGGAAGGGACCAAAATCCGACCGCTTACGAGATTTTGATTGCAATTGACTAATTGCATTGCAGTACAATAGGCGAAAGTGTACGCCTTCAGTATGTTAACAAGCAAACTTTGTCACTATATTGAAAATGATTTCAATGAACAGTGGATCTAAACATTTCGACTGATTACTCCAAAAAAAAATCATCGTTGATTCTCCTACAGAAACGCAATTCACATCCAAACACAACAACATAGTAGCCGACAACCAACAGCTTAATCTGGAGGGGGGTCTATAAGATAGTAAAATTTTGTTATTCGCTAGTCACGGGAAACACTACTGCCAGTCATTTATCATTAAAAACCTATTGTGTTGACCCGCTTTGGAACGGCAAGTAGCGTTTGCTCAATGCATTTAATTACAAGCAGGAGCTACTGCGTGAGTGCCTTTCTAAGAACACAGCAACAGTTACAGCATCTGGTGACGTTGAAACTCCGACCCAAGCAATCGATCCGGGCAAAAAAGATGCTTCAACCCAAATGACTGCTTCGTACCAAAGAACCATCTAACAACATACACAGCATTATACTTTTTCAAACGGACCAACAAAAAACCTTTTTAGGACAACGAAGATTCTTTCAATCAAATAGCAGCATTGCAAAGTTTATGCAAGTCCTGAACCCACGACTTCTATAGACTCCACAGTCAGCACCCCATTTAATTTCTCTCAGAACAGTCTTTCAACCGAGTCTCAAAACGCATTTATTGAACACGTGAATAATGCCAGCAAGTTAAAATCGAAAGCAAAAAATTGTAACGACGTTGAAAATGATGCCATCATGACCAGTGGCGCAATTAAGAAGCCTTTAAATCCCATGAAAACCTTCTCGTATACACCTCTGGCTGTCCTGCATATATTGCAGAATGTTTTTATGTTTGCCATTTTTTCACCTTTTAAACACCAGCAACCATCACTACGACTACAAAACCAGATGACAAAAAAACGTAAGCTAAAAACGTTTTTGAATTGCACATTATAAAGTCTGGCTGCTACCTAACTTTCCACAAGCGTGCGCCGGAGTGATTTTTCGTTCTGCTATATGTTTGATAGCACGTTCACAAAACAAACTCCACCGTGAGATTGTAGCAAAGAGCGCACGTGAAACCACTTTAAACTACTGCCAAACGACATTTCAATTGTACAGTTAACAATGTAGGCCATCATTAAACCTGTACAACACTACCGACTGCTTGTACAATGAGTAGTGCACCGGTGCATTGAGTGTGGGATAGGTCACTTCAAGACACGGAACAACCGCCAATATAGTTAGCTTTGCGACTGCTTCATACCAAACAATGAAAATAATTTCTATTCTGTAGTTACTTGGCCAGTTAAAATTTCAAAAATCAAAACGCTTTCAATTAAAACACATTTCATTTTTACACAACGCACAACAAAATGCACTACGGTGTGCACCTCGCACAAATATCTTTAACTAAAGCAAAGACATATTATGTACACATTTAATAAGCCAGCCGTACAATATTGCACAAAAATCGCCTGGCTCTTTTATCCTGCCGTTTTAAACGCTATACACTAAAGAAAAAAGCTTACATATAAGCTTTTGAAAAATGCAACTTCATATTTATCTACAGCAAAGTGAGATTCTGTTAAAGCACTATATTTTCAAGGGCAACTCCAACAAAACATGACGAACGCAAATTTTACTAAATTGGTAAAAACCTATATATAAACCCAAATTTTTTCTAGTAGGAACGTGCCAAACCAAAAATTGCTCGGACTCTCAGAGAATCCGACATAACTTGGCAAATCTGACTATCTATGAAGTTATGTTGGGTCAAATTACTGTAGATTTAACAGGCTGATAAACGACATCGGACAAGATTACAGGCAATTGTATATTGCGCAACATTTTGCTCGATAAGTTTGATGTAAAGTCAAGTTTCTGCTTTAAATGTCCTCATTTTGCGGTGCATACATAGCGAAATAATGATTTACCCTCACACTTGCACGCAACCGACATTGCCACATCCCTACATTTGAGGTTTGCAAAGCTATTTTTTCAATGATTTTCTTAACTTCTATTCACATTTGTTCCCCGACACAAATTTTAGGAAAATCTAAACAGAATAAGAGCAGCTATGAAAAAAATTCCAACATAGGTTAGCTTTTTAACAAACGAAATATATGCTTTGTTCTTATTCAAGCAGCCTAATAACCAAAATTATTGTAAAGAAAACTATTTCAAGATTAACTTACAACTGCAGTTGAAATCTTTCAGTGTAGCCGCATTAAAATTGGTTTATATGGCAAAAAAAGCTCGCAGAATACAGTAGCTCTAATAACTGTGTTCCTTCAAGTAATGTTTCTAAGATTTGCGAGCGAAAGAGTTTGGATTTAAAAACTTCATTCCTTCTAAATATTTAGATCAAGATGGAAGTTTAAGAATCAAACAAATGCAATGAATGCTATACTTCGCCGCGGTAGTCACATAATTTCATATGCAATGCGCCTAAGACATAAGGTGCTAGTTATGTGGATATCCAGAAATGGAATGCGCATGTGAAAGTCCTGTCGAAAGCCATTTACAGCTTGGTTTCTATTTGCAAAGATCATAAAATGCGTTAAGTGTAGAATTTTGTTGTTGAATCTAAGTTAATTACAGAAAAATTCGAAAAGACAACCAAAACGAAAAAAATTTAAGTTGTACTCAAGCGCGAGATCGCTTGAGGATATCAGAGCATCAACAAGAAAAGCTGTACTAAAGGCGGTTCGAGTAGTTCAAACACACAGAGCTTACGCTCAGTTAAGCACAAAGTTGAACTTCGTTTGATCTTCTTTGCGCTAAATAAATAACAACACTATGTAACTGACCATTTCCAAATTAGAAAAGTGAGATCATTACCTGAGCGGCGTTTACACTAATAGAGCCGGTAAAAACCCTTTTTTTAGTATCTAGTCAAAGCAATTAATACT
The DNA here is from genome assembly GCA_963675345.1 of Trididemnum clinides. Taxonomy (NCBI): domain Eukaryota; kingdom Metazoa; phylum Chordata; class Ascidiacea; order Aplousobranchia; family Didemnidae; genus Trididemnum; species Trididemnum clinides. The sequence continues at coordinate 19,307,954 of OY776297.1, read as the reverse complement.
GAGAGCAGGTTGCACTTTCCTAATGACAAAATTGTCAAAGAATTGAGCGTTTAATCAAACTGAAATGTAAGATTGCATTAAGTAGATAAACATTTTCCAGCATTGTATACTTAGCAAAGCAGTCAAAGCCATAAGCCGAACACAAAAAAGCCTTACACTATTGTTAGCGTCACAGGCCTATTTCCTAAACATATATATTATGGCCAGCAAGAGCATTTTTAAAACAGTTGGAACAAGAAAAACGAGACATAAATCACTTCTTTTCCTTATTAGCTTAACAATGTTCGTATTTCCTTGTGCACGTGGCAAAGAAAGTCCACATAAGATGCGGCGCCACCAGCTCCCCTGTCCTCCACCAAGAAATGCTTGAACCACGGCTCTAATTTGTCTCTCTGCCTGACGATGGTCAGCTGAAAAGAGAATTTACAAGTAACGAAGCCGAACGACTGGGCCTGAAATACTTTCGGGCTGTGCTACAGACCCTGTTCGTAAAAAAATTATTTGTGGCTGGTGGCAGGCATACAGGTTGGTTTCCAGTAGTTGCTTCAAACCTTAATTAACCCGTTACCTCGCCCCCCACAATGCTTGTCATGTATGCACTAAACTCCTTTCTACCTTTTTTTTTATCAGTGTAGTGAAGTAGATCATACAAATGCGGCCTTTAGAAAGACTATTTCGAGCATGAGCTTCAACGTGGAAACTGGAATCGAATGGGTTCAACATAGAAAAGGTTTGATTTGGTTCTAAATGAGGGCGGAAGGAAGATACCGTAAATGTGATGGCCAGCTGAACCAATCCTATCACGGAAAGTCCACAAGCACACAATCACTCACCTTCATATGCCTTGTCTTGCAAGCTTGAAGCTTGTTGATTAGGTCACGAACTTGGCGAGAATCATCGTTGTCAAATACGAAAAGATTACCCTGAACGGATGAGCGTTGGTTACTCATATCAAACGACTTTCGAACCAGTAAATTTTATTTAGAAGAAGCGAGGCTGAAACGCAATAGCTCGACTTCTTATTCTATTTACAAATCTGCCAGGTTTGCTGTCAGCGGAAAAGCAACGAAACTCAGTTGAATAAAACCAAATGATTTCGTAGCTTGTCATAGCACATCACTAGAAATTAATCAGTCGATAGCGTATCTACTTCAACTGGTGGTTTGCTGTAATAACCGAGTGCGCCCAACACATGATGAAGAAAGCACAATCCAGTGATAACTAATCACTCAAATGGTTATTTTTTTTAGCAGGATGTTTCACACACCGTTAATTGCAAGTTTTAGCAGTTTCAATTAAATTTAAATCAGAAATTCAAATAGATAAATGCTAAATGTTAAGAAATAATGCGATAAGCAAGCACTACAGAAACGATGCAAAAGTCACACAGCGAAACGTTTCATTTTTAAGCTCTACCAACGATAAACTCTTGTAAAGTCTGATGCAAAAGCAATTAGTTAAAGGTAGGCACAACTTGCATTACTAGCCTTACCCTAAAACAGCAGAAAAAAATAAATCCTTTTCAACTCTGTAGTAAAGTGCACATCACTAACCAAGTCAATGTCGATTTGGGCAGCGCTTTGAACGCCAAACACATTATGGACCCAGTTCGGATCCACAGATTGTCCGATCCACAGGAACATGCTGATGCCGTTCTCAAGCACGTACACTTCGTTCTCTTTTAATCGCTCCTCTGAACATCTGATTGCAACCGGTTCGCCATCCTCATTCAATACAGGTGATATCTAAACACAAAGTATTTTCTGTTTGCGTGTACTTCCTTCTTTCTTGGGATGAAGGCACAACACGAAAGCGTTATTCAGGTTCAGGCACCAAGCGAAATCGGGATCAAATTAGGGAAAGCGGGACCGGAAGATTACAACCACAAAGGTGGGCCCAAAAGGAGATTCTTGTGACTGGAAAGACTGTAACGCAGTAAAGATTATTTTTTTGCCAGAAAATACTAAAATCAGTTGAAAGTGCACCCGACTAAGTGAAATTTCACTTGATCTGTCAATCACCAATCGATTCTTTGAGACTAGCATCTTCAAATGCTCATTTCGGCGATCGCTGATAAAGAATAAACTTGACCTTTCTTTCTTTTCGAAAGCTAGCTTGTTCCGAAACCGTTTTTAGAAGCAAGTAGGTGTTAATAATTACTAGAAGGCAGATGCTGGTTAAAGGTATAATATTAATCTTGGCAATGATACATACCAAACACGTAAATGACTACAAATTTGATTACTATGTTTCATCAAATCGTAATGGTAGTCCCACCAGTCAAAGAAAATCGCTCAGCACTTTATAAAAGTTGGGAAAAGCTATCTAATACATTAAATGAAATAGCGTCAATCCCAACCATAAAATTTCAACAGGACAGTGTCTGCACGCGCAAAAACTTAATAACAAACTTGTTCGCTCCATTCGCATTCAATCAGTATAATTATTAGGTGGATTTGATCTTACCAGAGGCAGCAGTCTTGGATAGAAGAAAACTTGCGTTTCGGAAACATCCATTGAAAGAATGAGATTGCGCAGAAATGCGCGGTCGTCGGTGGAAATGTCGTGTGAAGAATGGATAGCATCGTTCTAAAGCATAAAAACAATTTGAATACAAAACTTTGATTCTGCAATGAATGCCATGTAAATGATCGGTATACGTTCTGACAAAACTTGTCTCATCAACAGCCAAACGGATATCGACTGCATCAAAATGTTCTAGGTACCGAAACTACAAAAGCACTTATTCATTATCATGTGCTTAAATATCGACTCTTAATTGAGTATGCCTAGATGTCACACAATGCACATTTTTCCATCTCTAACTATACTCACTAATTCAAGTAGTTTACAGTCAAGATTTGAGCAAACCAAGTCGTTTATCTCTTTAGTTTAGGGGTGTGCAACATGCGACCGGGGGGCCAAATAAGGCATGCGACGTAAAATTTTGTGACCCTATCACTTATTACTTAATCTCAGAAAAACCGATCAACCTATCACTTAAATCTCAGGAAAACCGATCTCCATAACAAAATCGGTCACCACACGCAAAATCAGAAAAATTGGGGATGCATAAATGTTGCTTTGAAAGTATTGATCTCCAAAAAAAAGTCATTACCATTACTTTGGATGAACATTGCCACCAGCTACTGGTTGAAAGCTTAATTGTGCGTAGAAACAAAGCGGCTTACAAATTTCGTTAGGCACGCTAAATATTCACGAAGTCTGAAATGGGGCCACTCGCAAACAAGATTGCACGACCCTGGTTTAATTGATTGGTCTTACACTTTTTCCCGGCCGTAATGGCAAAATGAGCGTAACAGGCAAGTCGTGCATGGGACTTGCACGCTGCTGACACTTTTCAATACGAAAAACCAACATCTTCACGTTGACGGATATCAGTGCTAAGCCTACCAATACCTTTGAACAATCACAAAAGCAGCAAAGGGCATCAGAGCAAACTAACTTTGAGCAGGCAATTGAGATATACAGGTATTAATTTGAGGCATTCAGGCAAAATCAGCTGTCCAGGAGAAGACGGAGAAGCAACTTGTTTTCTGTAAGTAGCAAGCATGGTGCATGACTGTGCGATCAGGTCTTCTCGTATCTTTGCAGTTGGAGAGTGGAGACCAGCTCTGCATAAAAGAGTAACACTGAATGACTGTACCATAAGCAAACTAGATAGAACTTTACTATTAAATAAAAGGTGGCGCAAAAGTTACCTGTCAGTCAAGAAAAATCAAAAAAATTATTTACAGATGATAGATAATTAGCAAGTATGTAGGTATACAATGCAACATTGTCACAGTAAGTATTCAAATTGTCCGTCATTACGTTGAATACACTTCTGAAATCTTTGGACAACAGAGTGACGTAGGTGGCAACAGTTCTGGTTGAATTAATGCGCATGCTTCAGTAATGCATTGACGGACTTGTGCTAACGTTCGAGGTTTGTGGCTGTAAACTTCATTTTTTTATCACTCCCCATGCAAAAAAATCTGGGGGAGTTAGGTCAGGTGACCTAAGAAGCCATTCTTCAGCACCACGTCGACCAAACAATCTGTTAGGGAAATTTTCATTTCACCAGTTTCGAGCTTGGATACTAATATAGGCAGGTGCACCATTGTGTTGAAACCACATTTCTGGCAGTTTGTCGTTTGGATAAACATTTCTTCATAAATAGGTAACTAACTGACTGGTTTGTTGGCATTCATAGACAGGTAACTGACCTCATTTTTGCATAGACCTGAGTAACAGTCATAGATAAATAACTGACAGGTAGCGTTTGTATAAAATTTTTAATTTCTCTTGACTGGCGGGTAACTTTTGCGCCACCCTGTACAGTCTACCTGTGCAACAAAGCACTTAATTCACTTCCATCAAAGCATAGGATATTTCTAAACTCTTGATTTTCAGAAGTTAAATACTTAGTTTTGGGTTCCAACCTCCCACGAGCTGTTGATATAAGTCATGAGAGGCATTTGAAGGTTTAAGTGATAAAAATTTATAGCATCAGTTACGCCTAACCTCGCATAGCGCGCGGAAATGAACTAAAACTCTTCATGTCGTCCTAGAGCAACTAAAATAAGCCTTTGGAGAGCTGTGGCGGCAATTGAATAAAGCTACGTGCATTATCATACTGGCCTAGTTCACCGTTTCTTAAAGGTTAAAGACGCAAGTTGTGTTCAGACCGATGCCTCAAGGAGATACTGACGTTGTTAACACATCACGCTTCGACCACACACAGCGCGACCAAGCCTGAGACGTTGTCGTTCAGCGCCATTTCCAGCGTGCGAGAACGCAGAAACCACGTGAGCGTTCTCAAACCCACGCAAACAAAAGCAAATTGCTGCGTCATCGAACCGAGCACGCTAGAACTCAAATCCAGTTAAATCAAAAAAGAGCAAAACGTGGATCCAAATCAGTGAGTGGTCACACTGCCCCACCATCTGCCGATGACAACATGGAAGGGTCCATGCCATCACACAACTACTGAAGGCAGTGGAAACTGCTACGTAAAGTAGCTATTTCGGAAAGTATATTAAAAGAAGAAAATGGTGCGTCAACACATAAAATTTAATAAACTGACGTAAACATTCGTAGCGTTAGTCAATATCAACGTGGACTAAGCACAACTTACTTGACCGCCTTCTTTGCAAGATAGTTTAAGAGGGCATCAGCTTCACAGCAACGGTATAGATCAGCAAACTGAGTGCAAACACTCAAATTTAGGTTGTGGAGACGAAGACGTCTCTGTCCACTGACCGATGTGAACAGCAGCGCCACCTGGCGGAACAAAAATACAATCATGAAACACGGTTAACCTCGTCAAACATTGTGTAAAACCATAACACATAATTACTAAACTTCACAACCAGTTATAACAAGTTGTGATTAAAAGATAATCGAATTGAGCAAGACATAATTACCTGAACATAAGCACCATATTCTTCATTAATTTTATCATCATGTTTTAATTCTACTAGTATAGACTTGTCGCAGTCGATCGCAGCCAACTCAACATCTGTAGTGTTGTTCATGAACAGAGCACCGGTGAAGTCGACAGCTCGAATGCCTGAAAACACGATGAAACTTTTACATTTGGTTATCTTTTGCGTTTTATCCCTTATTCTGTGATCAAGGCAAAACCTTCACAGCAAAACAATTTAAACAAGCAACAACGTTCACATCTGCTTCGACGCTGCCGATGCTGCTGTGTTTCTGTTACTATCGCTGCAACCAAGTTGAGGAAATTGCGATCAAGCGGCTTGCGTCAAAAGTGTAACACTGGAAAATTTGTCAGGGTTTTTAGTTTCAACCTCTTGATTACCTTTTTGTGATGACATATGGTAGCCTGGAAGCTGCATGAGTCCATTATAGCGGCACGGCTAACGTTAGCGGTTAATGCTAAAGTAACGCTTTCTGTGAACCTTCTTTATCGGAAGTTTAATAGGTGCCACTTGAACGAAATGCAATGCAAGTTTCACCTAGTGCTTTAGAATCAACTAATCAATGAGCGCACGATCAACACAGTACATTTCAGTGCATTTCAACCAGTGATACTTATGCACCGGCACTAGGGTGTCCAAAAAAAAGCATATGTTCTTATTTTTTAAGTCACACCCCTTAAAAAGATGCTCCTGCCTGAGAAAACATCTTCCGTGAAATATTGATACATTTGAAGCTTATTAACCCGCGCCTCAAACACTCCAAAAAGTCACAAAAGGTCAAATTTCTGAAACCTAAAAAATCACTAGGCCTAAAAGGCTAGTTTTGGGCTCAAGTAATGGGTACCAACCAAGTTTCTATCTACCGGTATCCTAAGAGAATATTTTGTTGCATCTCGTTTTGTAAAATGAAATGAAGGTGCAATGAATGAATGTTAATCTATTTTACATGTTCATATACTGCATTTTTACAGATCGTAAGAATTTTGATTTTGAAATAAACCACACATGACCAGCCAATAGGAAGGCTAATCGATTACGCTTTGTAGGATATTTTTTCGCAATAATAAATGGTTCGCGATTACCATGCAGTGGAGATGAAATGACAATCTTCTACTTGCACTTGTGAAAACGTTGTTTCGTTTTGGAGAAAGACCATATTACAAACAAATCAAAAACCATGTGTTACCAAAAGAAACCTAAAATTTGTATAAAGAGCACAGCAAACAGACGAAAAATTTAACAAGAAATTCACCAGTTGATCAAATAAAACCAAAAGAACTTATTTCCAAGCAGATCCAGAAACGTTGGCAAAAAAACAAAGAAGACTTGCAATTTCTGCATCAACAACGAAAAAATACGCAGGAAAGCGCTAAAAGGAAAGGCAAGTCAGAAAACCACATGAAGAAAATTCAAAACTCAACACTGTACAGCATTTGGAGATATCAACTGTACTGCCAGAGGAAGAAGCCTGCGATGATAATTCAGAGCAAGATTACAGTTACAGGAGTAATGAGGCTGTGGCGCCAGCAAAAGAGAAAACAAGTTCTGTCTTTCAGAGTATGTGCAGAGCGAGACAGAAGAAATACCAGTGTCACCAAATCCAGTATGGATGACGGCATCTATTCTGAATGACGCTGGTCCTTTAACTTCAACGGTCTTGTTGTCCAAACCCACAGTTAATAAGTAAAACAACTCCAAAGCAAAAAGATGGCAAGTATAATAAAAAGTGGCTTTACTTCGAAGAAATGTGTGTCTCAGAGGTGGCCAGCTGATGCCTGCAGGAAATCAGAGTTCAGTTATGATAGATTGTTTGAAGGTGATAGTAAGCTTTATAGACGAATAAGTAAAACTGCTAGGAGTACCAATGCAATCATCAGGAAACAGTAAAGCTGCAAGCAAGGATGTTGTGAATCAAATGCAATCATGAAAAACAGACTCACTGGTAATTGGAATATTGACACAATGGCAGCCAATACCGGGACTAAAGCATGCGCTATTATTTTGCCTCAGGGTTTACTAAGGAATAACTTGCTGTTGCCAAGTTGCCGTCACCTCATGTTTGAGATTCTTTAGTCAGATATTTACGGCTGCTGTTTTCAACTTTCATGTGGAGCACAAATTCCATTGTTCGAACGATTTCGACAAAACTCGAACACACTCAATCATCACAAAGGCGCTATTAGAAAACAACCTCTTATAGACATCTTTGTTGAGTAGAAATATTTCATAAAAGTCCGTATCGAACAACAACATGCCAGAGATGACTACCTGGAATTGCTACAGCTGGCAGGGATTGCAGTTTGAAGAAAAACGTAGCATGGTTATACAAAGCTGTGTTGCAATTCACAATTTCGATACATCTTGTTTCAGGTTGCAGTTCGGTGCCGTGGAACAGTTTACAGAGCTGGATACGTGACAAAGGCTATTTATGCAATGAAAATTATGCTCCTGCACGAAGAAAATGAATCTGCACTGTGTCTCAGATCAAAGGACATTCGAGCAATGCAACGTTTCAGTGACTTCATCATAAAAAAGGTATTTGCAGTCATGGTTTACTGCCCAGTCAACTGTGGATAAAGAGGCTTCAACAATATGTTGATGGCCTCCAAAACAAAACCGGACTCAAATGGATGCAATAATTTTGTCTTTTCAGAAGTTGCAACATTTGAAGTAGGAGCCGTCGTACGTGAACTGTTTCTAGTCAGTAAAACGAATGAATGAACGTTAATATGTAATTTGCAATAATCCTTTTTCTCTCTCTTTCGATATCATGGCTGTTCCGGCCCTCGATGTACTATGATGGTTTTCCAGATTGTTCTGTTTCGGGCAGCATCCCGTAATTGTCCAGGGTTTTGATACAAATGTTTAAAGTTGTTAATAAATGTGAAACGCTGGGCACTTCTAACTCATAAAGGGCAAGATCTTTCTACCAATAGGATTGTGACTAAGCAATGAAAATGCAATAGTCTATCTTAGGTTAGGTTTTACGTAATTATGATGACATAATTATACTTGATCGTGTTTTGTATCGTGTTGTTTCTGTTTGTAATGTGTTGTTAACTGTGGAACCAATGCAACTTCGTAAAATCAAGGGCCATTTAGATTCACAATATACAGCAAAGAATCTTAGCTTTTTCAAATACCATTGTCGGTTTAAAATGACAGAAGTTTGATTCCTAAGGCTATTTTGAGCACCTTAACCAAGATCTACTTTAGGCATCCAATGACACTGCATTTACAGTTTTTAAGCACACTTTGTTCAAACTTTCCTAGTTTCAAATATTTAATGGGATCCGCCAGCGAAGAAAGTTTGGGAACCACTAATTCAATGTACCAAAAACAGTGTCTCAAAAGTAAAGCAGACTTGCTACACACGAATCCCACATAGTTCTCTAAAAAAGTTAGAAAACAAGCATTGCTCATAAATATCACCTTCACTTGTTCGAACTCGCATTACTGCGTCAAATACGATGTCACGTTGAAGGTCGTGTGTCAGCTCTTTGACGAAACGCTCACCGTCAACCTCAGGTCGGAAGAAATTGTATCTGCAAAAGGAAAATTTGGTAATATAGATTTGAAACAACCTATTTTGCCAAAAGTTTTGCGTAACGTTTTTGTCGGTGGCGGTATCGTCTCAAGTGAGAGCAGTCAGAGTAAACTCGTTCTTTCATCTCGAGAATTCAGAAGTCGCTAGGGTAATAAGCAAGTGTACATTGACGAGAGAGCAACAAAAAGCTCTCAACAAAAATTGAAGACTCTTTATAGAATTTATTTGTACGCAAAGCCAACCGCAAATGATTTGATAATATTCATCTCCCTTTGCCTGGAAAAAAGGCACGGTGTTAAATTAAAACTGCAAGTCATGCTGCCCATCCAATTGAAGTCAGCTAAGTTTACTCTGAACCAGTAAAAGTGTAGAACGTCTACTTTACCAACAACAAGGCGAACTGCCATTGGTGGGTATCAAGAAATCGCCTGTTGCCATATGCTAAATAAGAAGTTTCAATATGCTAGACCGGTTAAGCACGACTTCAATAACGCAATGTACACTTCACAATCGTAAGGGGCTTAAAGTAGGAAATTTAACTTACTTGTAGAGCTGACCACCAGTGAGCTGTGGCACCAGACTCAAAGTAGCGACATCAACATACTGATTCGGAAACAAGAAAAGATCGACACAGAGACTGTGAGCAACACAATCCTTGCTTAATTTTTCATAGAAGTTCGAAGCAGGCAAAAACAGACTCTACAAAACACAAGTCAATAGGATTTTGAAATGGAAATGAGAAGTTAACAATCGTTTAACTGCTATTATTTTCCCAGAGGAGTTGGCTCGTGATTTTCATTTTATGATTTATTTTGTTATCAACAGCTAGAGCTCGACGTTAGAATAACTTTCATGTTAAAAAAACGGTTCAAAAACAACTTGAAAATGTACATCAAGCATTTTGTTTAGTACAATATGAGATTCATTTCAAGCTAATTATAAATCAAAAATTTGGACTTCCGGTCCAACAACCAACAAAGCACAATGCTTTTGCTGGATGTCCAATTGTTGGCTCTTAAACATGCTTCTACTTAGATCAGAGCGCTGATTAGCTTCAACGTTGGAAACCTGTACAATCACAGAACGATACATCACAATTCAACAAGCCTTATTACCTTTTCTTTGTCGGTACCAATGAGTTTTCTGTCATCTCTGCTCTTCAATTTTCCCGGAGCTTCTCCTATTGGCAGACTGCTGTGGAACATGAACAGCTTGCCAGGGCAATCAGCAGACTGAAAGACAAACACAAACTTTCACACATCTTACAATGAGCACTAGTCAGACCCAACGCTGTGAAGGTGTTCTGGACTTCAGATTAAGGTTTTCAATTCGGGTTAGATTGTCAAAGGCCGCGTTTCGGATACCGGAAATACATAAACCAGAGTTTTTGCGGGTTTTAAGAAATAGAGAAATAATAAACCCAGGATTAATGTAAAATTGTTCAATCTCTGCTTTATTAACGAATTACTGAGGAAGCGCTCATAGCTAAAGTACAGTTTTTATGATTCTTCTAGTAATGACGATTGTCTGCAGACACTAGTAGTACCGTGTGCGGAGCAGGAGCTCTTACCACCGCATCACTGCGCCAGTTAATTGCTTCCTGGCTATGCCCATGAATGATTATAAGCAAGGCATTGTACGTTTCCAAAATTTTCGGAGCTCTTTTGTAACTGGAAAAAACTTGTTTCCAAATCAACTGATTTTAAAACCAGGATTTCGGGTGATAAAAACTTGCACAAAAACGCGCTTCGGCTTCGGGAAAACCCGAGCTGGAAACACTATTTCACAGCACATGGCTCAGAGTTCGCAATTGCCAAGCATTATCGGTATTCGTTAGAAAGAATCAGCTTTTTAAAGATCCTTTTACTGTTATCATCAACTGCAACATGGTTCTTACTTGCAATGCCTGAGTAGCCGATTGTATAACAGGAGCAAATACGAGATCGGTCTCTCGTGTGTCTTGAAACATTTCAGGAATCTGCTGCAGTAAACTATCGATTACATGCCTGCAATAAGATGAGGAATTAAGAGAAAGCGAAGAGTTCGGCGAAAACCTACTTCTGCTACATCGCTGATGCCCTGCAACTTCGACGAAGATGCTCAGAGCGATAGGATGCGGCTCGCAATTTCGCCAGTGGAAAGCAAGCGACAAGATAACTACCACGCTTCACTGGGTTAAAATAGCAAAACTGCTCGCCCAGCATGTCGTAAGAGGTGACTTTTAACCTCTCATCACCGGCAGTTTGCCTCGTTGTTAACAGATATACCAGCACGCATTTTGCATTATGACTCATTCAACACGAACAGTTGCTTTCACCTAGTTTTACCTCGATCAGGTATACGGTGGGAACCAGGTCATTCGTTGCACGCCGTGCCTTCATACCACGAAAAAAGAAGAGTAAACACAACAAGTGCGTATCGAAAGGTGATTTCTTGGCTCGTGGAAGCAATGCACGACTGATTCAAGCTTCCGGCAAAATTGAAAATCTGGACTGGATTCGAAGACAAGTTGTTCAACGTGCATCAGTAAACATTTTATCCGGTCAAAAGATAAAATAAAGGCAACTCTCGAGTCAGTCATGAACGCAAATTACGCACAAAATAAAGAAACCTCACTACTATGTTGACTCTCGTGACACGCTGGGTAATCAACTTCACTATTTCAACCCGATGAAGCATGGAAAAAAATAAACTCCTACGTGTGTCGGCCTTACTTTGGAGCAACACTTCTAGCGATGAAAAAATCCGGAGTGTAAAATCCAATTTGCTTTCCGATAAAAAGCTTGATGCCGGGACAATTTAACAACAGTTGCATTCTCAATGTGGTGCTACAGCAGTACATCGAACAACTTATGTTGCAATTATTAGCATGTTTTCAAAGCGTTTTGTCGGACACTTTTCGAAATCAAGGAAACAACAGAACTTCATAACTTCAATTTTCTAATGATTTCCGTGTTGGGTGAAAGCTACGGCAATATGCTATCCGAAGCAATGTTTAAATAATATAGAGCCAATTATCATCTGGTTGTGAGAATTGCGCAATGCAAAAATTGAACCCGGTTCAAAAGAGATTAACAACGATAAAATTGGAATCTCTTCAATGAAAAAACGAAAATTTAATTGTCAAATTGCAAAACTGGTTTCGTCTAAGAAACATCATCTGTTACGATCAAGGAGCAAGGTTTATTTACACTGAATCTGTAGAAATCGCTTCGTTTCTATTTGAATAAGGGTTGAGCGTCGATCGTAACTGAGGATGCTGTTTGAGAAAATCGATTTTACGGTTCAAAAACTGACACATCATTATTGCAGTTTTTCGTACTTGCGCGCTGTGTACTAAAATATCGTAAAAAACTCACCTCGATTCATCGACATCGACTAAGAAACCATCCTGCAGCGGTACAAACACATCGTTGACATCTGACACCACCATCATCTGCGGTTGAGCGAGAGAACTCTGGAACATTCGAGATAAATTTTAGATTAGGATTTTTGCGGCCTTTTGTCCATCGCGTTTAGCTCCTGGGATCGCATGGTCTCCTTTAATGGATCCAGAGACAAAGACAGGTAACATCATGTTTGCAAAATCAAAAAACCCAATCATCAATCATGAACTAATAAAAATTGACAAGACGCTACCACGCAGTTGGAGCTGGATTACGGTTACTTTTTCATGTCTTCGCCAACTGAAAACTCTGAAGTTTTTTACGCCTTCTCCCCAGGTATCGCAGGCTCAAACGTGCTCATTCAATGTATGTCTACCAATACAAACTGGCTTTCGAACCAGATTTTTTAAAGTATTATAAATTTTTGGAGCATTTTAAATTCCGAATGGCCTTCCCACCGAATACTAATAATGTTTCTACAGAACTTGAACTCCACACCTTCGACCAAGAGCCTGGAACAATTCCTACTACACCACGGCGGCAAATTAAACTCTATTCTTCTAAATCAGTTGGAATAAAATTGAATGTAATAAAAGCTTTAGACAGAGTGTGCAACTAGCGGTCCTCACAATGAAAGTGAAGTAAGACCCGTGCCATCGTACAACAATGACTTTCATCATAAAAAACGATCTCCATCACAGGCTGTCTCACCAAAAAAGGTCCTTTCGTAAATCGGCTTCGGCCTGGTTAAGTGCAAAAATTGTATTATTAGCCAGGCTGTGTTAGAGGTCGCATTGAACACACTCAAGCTTTATAGAGCAAAATTTGGAGTTAAAAACTGAAAGCGCCATCAGGAATCGTCAAATCTTCCCGATGATTTCTTCAGCCATATTTTCTTCTGCAGTGCAAGCTAGCTCTTAGATTAGGGGTGGGCAAACTACGGCCCGCGAGATCATTTTATGCGGCCCGCCGGCACTTGCAGAAACTTCACCTTTTGTTTTAATTAAACACGTTACATGACAAAATATTTGTATATGAATATGTGTTTATTTATGCAATCGTGAGTCCCGGTAAGTCAGGGAGGTATGAAATCGGGAGAGTGATCTCCTAAAAAAAAAAAAAGGTCAACACCTGCTTCGCTGCACAAATTGTGCAGTTTACGGCCTGAAAATGACACAAAACGTTAAGCCAAACAGGTGATGACCTTTTTTTTTTTGGAGATCACCCCTTTTTTTTTTATCTTTCACAGGCTAAACCTCTGACACAACAATCAAGGTCTAGAGCTGCATCTCAGCGTCCCGCTTTTGTTAAACAAAAAATTGAAAAGCCCATAAATTTGGTCTCGTGAAAAGTCGCCATCCATTGTCCCGATTTTTGCTTTTCCAGATATGGTAACCCTAAGTGTGCGGCCCTCGGCTGCAACATTTTTTCCAAATGTGGCCCGCCGTACGAAAAGTTTGCCCACCCCTATCTTAGATTCTGCTAGCTTGCATTTTCAATTCGGAAGCAAAAGCAGGTGTGTAGCAGTAGACCTACAACACCTATATTATATCATCTACATCTAACCTTGTATATGAAACAGTATGTGGGTAGCAGTAGACTTACAACACGTATATTAAATCAGCAACATCTAATCTCGTACATTTAACAGTGATTAAGTTGGAATCGCGCTTACTTTAATGTTGTAGAAATGCAGGACGCTATTGTAGGTTATGAAGCCGACTTTGATCGAGGACTTCTCCTGATTTAATTCGCGGGGCAATGTATCGAGCAAACTACGCAGCTGCTGGCAGAGCAAGTCGACGAAGCCAGACTTGATCGCGTTGTAAGAAACGTCAATGGCAAAAATGAAAGCAGGAGGGCTGGGGAATTTGTCGTTCTAAACATCAGTTGTTTCAATGTTTCATAAGCACGAAACGGTTAAGAGAAAATGAAGTTAGTCAGGCAGTCAAATGCTAAGCTTTTTTGCCTTCGGCCCTTGAAAGACATACAGGGCAGTGATTCACCCAGTTTGATTACAGAGCTTGTTGTAGAAATGCACTGCATCGGTAGTACTGGCAACTCTTCGGCTGATTTGACGCAAGTTGCTCAATGTATTGCGGTTAAAGCTCGCTTTCATCACATCCATGCTACGTACAATAGAAAAGATCGGTTTACAACATCGACCTAGAATAAGCACACATGGCCACAACTTGCTGCACCAGGGGTCACCCGCAAAGACCACATCAGTCGCCAGCGGACCAGTTCTAAAAATAGCACTAAATACCAACGAGCTCAGAATATTATTAGTAATAAAATGAAAGGTTAAGTGTGCAACTTTGCTATTTCAGAAGTGGGTTATCAAATCGGCAGACCTTTGTATGGCTCAAAACCCTTAAAGTAGCTATCAAATGCAAAAAGGTTGGCGATGCCTGTGATACAGGATCACTGGGGTAAGTGCATAACGTCATATTCCTTCATGTCGTGCGCTTACGCACTATCGTGTCAGGCATTGGTAACAAATTGCTGAATAGTTCAACTTTATTAAGAAATTGCGACGCCAGATTTTTTCAACCGCTCACGCAACGGCTTGAACGAGCGTAGGTATGAAGTTATGACAACAAACCATCACTACGATATGACCTTCACATACCCTGCAGTAATCTTTGGTAGCGATATATTCATATGATCCTCTACAAAGCTCAGGGCGACGAAATTTGTCCACACGCTGGTTCATGTGGTCGATGTGATCGAAGTAATTGTGAGGCGTCTGTTTGATATAATAAAAGCGGTGAGATTTATTTTAATTGCGAATGCTGTGGCGCATTGCCCCTGCAACCGACTGATAACTGCAGGTTTATCGATGGAAATCAGGCTTGTTATGGCGAATAACAGACCTAATCCGCAAAAGGTAGTAACTAGATGACAAACTGATGTTCCAGAAGTTCCAGTGCTCCTGCCATGACACAAGTGAGTTCGCATTTAAGGTAAAGGCCAGTAACTCTTCACAAACACATACAACAGTCAAAAAAAACAGGCCATAATTACCCAAATTTCTCAAACTTGCGAGATGAAATACTAAGCTCAAAAGGCACTTATTTAACAATCCCAACAACACGCAGTTGAAACAGTTCTGATAAGAGAACAAAACTTACAGCAAGTTAATCTTAAACGCATAGTTTGATTTCAGTAAGATTAATCGAAACTTGCCTCACTTAAAAAATAACAGATAAAACAATACAGCATCATTATTTCAAGAACTATAAGCTAACTGTTAAAACAACGAGAGAACCAGAAGCTAGATGGCAAAAAGCCTAAACAATCACGGTTTGTGACACATATCAACAGAGCAATAGCAAACTAGTAGCTGGTTAATACTTTTCATTGTAAGACAAAAACGAATATAGCCATCGTACTGGTAAATATCTTATAAACAGTTCATTTTTGCGCTATCAGCACTATATCAGGTAATTATGAGCCTATTGACTATGTAGGCTGAATCAACATTCATTACCTCTGTTATAGCATTGCACAATACGCATTGAAATCGTCTTCCTCCGTCTGTGAACGAAAACTGCGGACACATGTATGCCTTACACCGTTTGCAACGAATGGGTCCATCTGCTCCAGGGTCCACAATAAGGGGTGGGGCTTCCCCATCCGGCAAACGAGCTAACGGCTTTACAATCAACCCCATTGGCACCTGGCAATTACAAAAAGTCAATAGAATTTGAAAGATAAATCTTATTTACAACGGCTTTAAAAATTGCTTAAAACCAGTCACTTTGCAAAGAGCTTTTCATGTCAACACAAGCTAAGTATCACCACAGCTACTTAGCCTATTTTTCCCATGACAAAAGTTTTATAGCTGCTTTCAGCTCCCTACAGCAAAACTCTTCAATAATTGGAGACTTTGATTTCAAGAACACTTTGCCCAAGCTTAAAATACAAAGGATGAAGTAATGTGGTGTAAGACAGCACTAATTCAATGGTTGCAGACATATTTAAAAGTAATTTTCACTTTTATGAATTTACTCGAAATCTTTCAGCGCTCGATTTGCTTTTGTTCTAGTATTGAAAAAGGCTTATCTGGATAAAATCAAAATGTCAAATGTTTGTAGTTTGTACTCGCGTTACTTCATTTAATGCAAGGGTTGCTTTGGCAAAAGTGGGGAACACAACGGGTCAGTTGGTAATGTGGTTCGAGGACGAAACTTTCTGTCCGCAACGTTTTTAAAATGTTAAATAATGACTGTTAATACTTGGGTAAAGCATTTTATGGCAAATTAATGCTTGGTTGTGTTGGGAAAAGCACTGCGCCGGTAGTGCTGGTAACTCCGAACGGGGTCTGAACACAAGTTGCTCAATCAGTGACCTTAAGATCTTCGTGCCGGCTGAGAACAGAGATACATCAGAAATTTTACACATTACGTACCTGGCAATTTTTCGCCATATCCGACGTTGCAGGCAGATTGTATGTTGTACATCGTATAAAGCGAGGGCTGGCACTGCCTGTAATATGATAGCGCATTTACGAAAGATAATGCTGAACGCAAACCGTATCATTACAGAGATAAGTTCACTGCATGCAATGCCTAGCTGGCCAAGTAGACACAATCTCGCGAGTTTTAACACCTAGTTAATAATTAAATCCATTGAAATAGCGAGGGAGATCGATTAAAACGATCGCAAAACTTTAAGACTAATCAAGAACAGAAATGCTACGTTGAGCTGTAACCTTAACCTTGCGGAAAAGGCTCAAGTTGTAAAGCAAGCAAATGCACCTGAAGATGCGACTACAATCAACGGGCTCGAATCTATACTAAAAAAACATCCTTCCTGTTAGAATGCGACTATCAACATAGCGTGGTAGCGCAACAGGCTATTAAAATTCAAATCTCTAATATTGCAATGAAGCTGTTCTCTGCGTTCCAAGTGAAGGGACATATAGGGTGTCTCAAAAAAAGTACCCCAAAATATTCTGCGATAAGTCTCGAAAAATTTACCCAAGAACTAATTTTGCTTTTTTCTTTATTTCAGAAAGCTTAAATTTTGTTTTGCAATTAATTATGCCACAGTTGACTCTCATTCAGAGGACAAAAGTTGTTGAATTCTGTCACCAGACTAAATCAACCATTCAAGACCAGCGCAAATCTCGAAAATTCTTCAACAAACCAGATGCTATAACTGCTAGAATACGCAGAACTGCTGGCAAATTTTCCAAGCTTGAAACTGTTTGTAATGTTAAACAAGAGCGCAGTGGTAGAAAGAGAAGCGCTCGATCCATAAAAAATGTGGTTAGAGTGTTAGTTGGACACAGTCCAAGAAAGTCAATTCGTTGTCTATCAGCAGAAAGTAATATTCATCGTGCATCTGTCCAGCGTATCTTTAAGGAATGACTTGCATCTGTTTCACAAAGTGAGTTTACACCCGAACAAAAAGCACGGAGACTTGAATTTGCTCAATGACTTTCGGGAAAACTGGAGACAGATGAACATTTTATTGAAAAAATTCACATGACAGATGAATGTCAATTTCAACCTTCAGGGTTATTCAACAAACAGAATTTCCGATATTGGAGGGCTGATAATCCAGAAATGAACTTGTAAATGAAAGTCCTAAATCTGTGCTTAAGGTAACGGTGTAGGTGGCAATCGGCTGAGATGGCATCATAGGACCTCACTTTTTTGAAAATGATGATGATAGAACAGTCACAGTTGACAAGATAAACTATCGTCGAATGCTTGAAGAGTTCTACCTCCCACGATTACTCCGAAAAGCTCGAAGATGATTTAATAGAATCCAAATGAGGACGCAGTAGTTCCAACAGGATCAAGTCCCACCACACACAGCAAGAGCCACAAGAGAATTCTTACGAAAGTACTTTCCTGGACATTTGATCTCTCTGTATGAAGACGTTAAATGGCCTCCATACTCGCCTGATTTACCCGACCCCAAACTTTTTCCTTTGGGAGTATTAGAGAACCAAATTTATGAAAATGCCAAACCAAAAGACCTTGAACACCTTAACCTAAGCATTTAGAGAGAAATCTTAAACATTCCGCGTAAAAAACATTTCAAAACGTGATGAACAATGTAGTAGTACGGATTCAGGTGGTTCTGTGGATCACGTGGCCCAAAAAGAGTTAAAACATCAAAACAAAAAGCCCAAATTGAGAACTCTGCACTGAATCAAAAACTTACATGTTTTGACTATATGACCATGAAAAATAATTTAAAAACCATTTATTTCATTGCCTGTGTCATTAAAATACTTTTGGGTACATTTTTTTGAGATCCCTTGTAAAGTGCGACATATAAAGTGCAATCGATTGTGAGTAAAAGCGGTAAATCTCGGAGCACCTCGGTGAACAGAGACAATACTGGATTTCAATAAATGACTCATAACTCAAAACTCAAATCAACCTACCCATATCTTCAACAGTGAAGTTCGTCGTTACAAGTGGCGGTACCAAACCTCTGCCATCAGTTCGAAAGACTTTAGAGCTGGTCTTTTTGTCATCTTCAATAACCTGCAAGCAGTACATCAAAATCACTATTCGTATGCAGTACTATCACAAACGCATAAGCGCGCTTGAGGAACTCGAGGCGACTACTGAATTGCACAGCGTACAAGCAAGCTCGGGAGTATTTTTTGTTTCGATATTTGATTGAAAACACGCTATCGCTAGAACCTGTTTTGCAAGACAAAAACAATACTCTCACCACCACTCATGGAGCAAACCCATGAATAAAGCGCAATGTCTCCAAGTTAGGTAAAGGCTGAATAGACCTGAACTAGACGCGTAATATGGTTTCAGAATACAGTATCTTTTCCTTTGTCAATAATTTTCGAGCATCCATTTTAATTTCAATTTGTGAGGAACGCCGTGATTTTGGGCTTGGTTTTCTTAATAGAATACGAACACTGAAATTCAATCAAATTCTGTCTTACAAAGCAACTTTGAGTATGGTAGTTCTAGCCTATTTCTAACACAAGAAACTAATGTGGCGTGGCATTCATTGTATCGTTCAACGTCACATTGTCAGAAATAATCACCTGTATGGGACTGGGAATAGTATCTGGGTCGAGTCTTTTTGCTGGAGCTGCACCTTGATTGGGATACGACGGACGCATGCCAGGAGGTCCAGCTAATCCTGTTTAAAAAATAATTTATGCTGTGCAAACTTTTATGCTTTGAAATGCAAATGGTGTCATATAACCAGAAAATTTTCAAACATAACTGAGTAAATGCAAGAGTCTTGTATTTCACTAGCAGCATTATCGAAGTAACACTTTAAAGTATATGTCACTCAACATTGAAATTAAATCCTAGTCTTTAAACAGTAAAGCGAAGGCATCCTTGATAAGAAACTCAGTAATGAAGTCAGAGCATCTACCTGGTTGCGGAGGCATTCCCATTTGAGGTCCTTGCGATGCCTGGCTTCCTGGAGGCACTCCCAAACCAGATGTCATGTTTGAAGTTGGTGGCATCATGCCACCTGGAGGTTGCTGCGAAAACAACGCATCAGCAACAAAATAAAATTGCTTGACCTAGCCAAAAAATAACGCAGTGGTCTAAAGACATGAATCCTAACCAGCAATTAAAATTAACTCACAAATAACGTGCTCTTTAAACTTCTACGGACAAGCATTGGTAATCGAAGTAATCAGCTGGTGTTGGAGGGACAACCAATAGACATTTCACATTCTGGCACTGTCCCAAATACGAGAATGATAAACAATGAAATCAACATATCTAACACGCTTTTTATCAATGAGAACGGATCAAAATGGAATTAACAAAAATAGCAGACACAGTTGCTTACTCCGTATGATGGCGGTGCTCCACTGAGCTGCATGTTTTGCATCTGAGAGTTTGGGGGTTGTGTAGCACTGGACATGAGTGGAGGAGCTCCTCCTTGCATAGGTTGTGGATGACGCGGAGGTCCTGTTAAACATAATTAGTCAAAAGAAGTTAGTTTTGTATCATCAATTTTTCATTATCTTAAGTTCAGATATAAATGTTCAATAAAATTTAATTGGTAATCCAACACAAACAATATGAATTTGTTGAGCAAGAAGGTTTTTGATCTGACTAGTGACTCTCTTAACCATTAAGAGTGAGTCATCCCTCGTCCAAATTTCTGAATACAAGTTTTTTGTGATATAAGCAATGCTTACTTTTCTGTGATTCTACTTCTCATGATTTTTTTTTGAAGAAACTGATGGCATGCTTAAAAAATAGTACTAGCAGCTACCCTACCACACATCTGCAAACTTTATACAAGCGCAAGCCAACAGTTTCATAAAAATTTTAACCACATTCAATCAATTATAAAACATACCCGACATTGCATTAGGCAGGGGAGGTGCAGTTGATGGACCTTGTTGAGGTTGGTTCTGTCTGCCGGCCATCGCAGGTGGAGGTAGACCATAACCCATGGGTGACGGTTGCTGCACGTGGGATTGGTAGCCAGGCTGCTGTTGTTGCACTGGCGGGTTTGTAGCCTGGTAGGACGGAGGAGCTGAAACTTGCCTAAAAATGAATTAACCTTTAAAAAAGGCTTATGATACATGTGACTTGGTACTGAACCACAAGAAGCTGGAGATCGGGATATGACAGAAAATTTCTTATAGATGCAACTCGTTCTATTCCACATTCAGAAAAAGGTGGCTTGTTTGTTCTTAATACATTTATCTGCTGAAATCGAAGGGCAGTGACAGCGGTGACTATAGGTCGATTATCCAGGCCAACTTCTGAATTTACGAGTTTCAAAATTTATATTTGTTGAGACAAAACCTAGAATATCGCGGTAGATTTTCCACCTTCAACATCATCAAATAATTTCATATGAACTCAAGAAAAAGCAATCTATGACTAATTGATCAAGCAAATTTTTACGAAACTGCTCAATGTCCATTATAGTATAAAAGAGTCTATAAAATACTGAATCACAAGTCTAGCATTTAGTGTTCACAACTACAAGCAATACCACTCACTATAACTTTATCATGACATGCAGCTACAGTAATGTTATTTTAAGCATATACAATCTGCATTCAAACCAATGGTTTGAATGCTGACGATCGCTATACTAAAGCCATTGATAAAAATAAGTACAATATTCTACTTCGTAAAAGTAACTAACTACCATTCCTTAAATGCAAATAGATAAGTGAAAACCAGTTAGAATCAAAGGCAGACAAACGGAAAAGAGCTTGATTTTTCTATTTTTGAAGTACAAATGTAGACCAGATTGAAGACAACTAGAGTTCAAAACATTTCATGATATGTAAAAGACAGAATGCTACAATAAATTTGATGTAAGCTACATGCAAGTGAATACCATGTATTCACTTACTGCCCATAGCTATATGGATGTTGTTGGTATTGTTGCTGTTGCTGATAGTTTTGATTATAGCCATGATACCCGTTTACTGTTGAAACAGGTGGCTGTTGGGAAGGCATAGTCCCACTTGTAGCAGGAGGAACTTGCTTTGTTGTTTGTAAAGCTCCTGGTTGTGCCTGAAATTAAGAACTTTGTCATAATCTGAACAACAAGGTTTTATTTCTCTTCGCTACAAAGTAATGCAGGCTTAATTTCAAACATTCCTAAATTGACTTGAAAATCAAATCAAGCAATCGTTTATGAAACAGGTAACCTCATACAAAAGTGACACCAAAAGCAAATTCACTTGACGTGGAGACTAAAATAATTGTAAGATTATATCAACCTATCATACAACCATGGTATTATTTATTATAGTCCACAGCTCAATCAATGATTAAGTTTTACACTTTAATAGTTTATGCTGGTACATGTCAACAAACTCCATGATAGCTGAAAAAATACTCACATAGGTAACATCGCCACCTCCATTGTAAACAGTAGGATTGGGCCCAGCACCAGGTCCATAATTGTATTGTTGCTGAGTGCCTGGGGGAGGATATCCTCCAAATCCTGCTCCTTGAGCAGTTTGATTTGGATATCCAGGCTGCATCATTTACAAGAAAACTACAAGAATAATACAATAAATCAAATTATTCAAGTAAATATCAAAACTGAAACCACATGCCTGAAAAAACTGAATAAGAACACTTTTATTTTATCCTTAAAAATAAATTAAATAACTTGGAAATGGCCCTTGCACATTGCTCGATAACTGTAACAAAGACAAGTCTCATTCTAGAGGCCAAGCTTTGCTGCTTTGGGAATGGAAAAGTTAAGACTCTCATTCTCCTGAGCCCATGGGACTTGTAAAAAGTAGGGGTTGGGAGGGAGCAGGTCTTTTTTTTTTGACAATTTCTCTCGAAACACAAATGTCTAGCAATATTATTACACCAAAAGTACCAGTGGCAAGGAGTCTTGTGAAATTCCCAACTCCATTAGGTTTTGAACTACAGTTTTAAACCAACATGTCAAGTGTATTAGCAACACAAAAGGCTATTCCTCAGATCATGACTATTGCAACAAGAAATTGACAACGCTACCAGCAAATCAAAAGGGACTAATGACAGCTATGATAATGTCCATTCAGAAATGGCATTTTAAGGCAATTTTTCCAGTAGTTCTTAATGATGCATGCCTTTAATGTCCCACAATGTCTGCTTTATGCAAGGTTGCAGTTAGTTGACATTGCAAGACATTGTACACATTGCAGGTATGTAATATTCAGGAGGACCCCAATTATTCTGTTTGTGGTAAAAATGCTTAATGCGAGCAAAACTGGTAACTCTAAAGACAAAGGGTGTAAACCAAAAGTTAAAATAGCTGAGTGGACGATAAAGAGCATGTTACTTTTAAATAAAGCAAATTAACAAAGTAAAAAAAGACTGGCACTTTTATTAAAGCGGATAAATTCTACACTGCTTATTAAATAGCACATCAGAAAACATTGCCAAGTAGTTTAAAAAGTGCAAACTGCATCTGTTGTTGTTTTGATAACAAGAACTAACATAAAGTTTGCATGTGCCAAAAATTAGCTAATAGGGAACTACTGTATACATTGAAGAGTGAATTGAGGTCTTGGAACTTATTAGAGCACAAAACATGCCAACTTTTCATAACAGCATTTATCTTTGCAATTTGGCATGAGATTAAACACTTCAACATGCTTTTGTGTTTGGCCAAAAATGATGGGAGAAAGTAGAAGATTTAGGATAGGTTACCCACATACAATAACCGTTTATATAGAGCATCTGTGTTGACACAGAGAACACCACAGGTGAAACTGGGAAAATTGGTTTAAAAACATACCACACCCCTTTGATAGACTAGTGGTGCTAACTACATGTGCAAGGTTTGCAGGTTATCTATCCAGTGTTTGAAAGATAAAACTTCCATTCTCTGGCACAAGCAAGTGCATACCTTCCCTTACTCTCATCTTCAAACCAATCATGGTAGATATTTTTTTAGACTAATACCTTTTAAGTTTACTGCCAACCCCATTTCATTGTTTTTGGTTGTGCCATTGGACTTCACACATGCACATTTGCCAAACAGATAAAACTAACTCAATGATGTTGATTGCTAAGTGGAAAAGTCAGGTTGTATTACTGCAGCCAGCAGCAGAAATTCAGACTTTGGGGCAAAGCTTGATTACAAAACTATTATCGCCACTATTCTTAAGTGGTTGGTTAATTTTTGTCATTTTAACCTGTTAACCATTTTCATGCCTTTGCAAATAACAAAATGCATTCACAACTAGCACCATTAACCATGTAAGACCTCTACCTTAAACTTTTAACTTCTATTTTTCTGTCTACAAAGCAATGAACAAGCATGCATGCATGATATCTGTGTTCTTGTGGTGGTACTCTCTGAAATATAATTGCATTTGCATGACCATTTTTAGTCACACAAACTTTTTTACTTGCTTTAGCACTTTACCTTTAGCAAAAAATGACCAGCTGGTGGCACTTTAGTTTCAACAAGCATTTGTTGGGTGGAAAGTTGACATCAAATGCAAGCTTAACATAACCAACACACAAACTCTTTTAACAGAGATTTGGGTTGCTGGCACATGCAGAATTAGCAACAAAACCCTAATTTCTCTCAGTCATAGAAAATATGTGCAAATTCTAATCAAAGTCACCAGCATTTAGGTAGGGCATACTAAGCATTTAGGTAGGGTAATTTGGGATGTTGGATAATTTTGAACAAGTTGACATAAATAGAGTCATGCTTCACATAGGGATGGGCATTTCAGAATACCGAATCCAAAGGATTCGAATCCCAAACTATCCGAATCCAATAGGATTTGGTTAATATCCTGCTGGCAAGCTTTAACACGTTGCTTGTTCACAAATTTTCTGTTTGTAAAAGTATCAATTGCATGCAATGATTCAAAAACTAACTCGCAAACACAAACATTGATCGAATGCGTCCGTTTTCTCATGATGCACACACGTGCAGACATAATTTGATTGCACTGCAATAAACTCGTTTTCTGATTGTGCTTTTGTTGTTGTAAACTTGTAATAAATGCTTTCATATTGATTGTGCTAATTGCCAAAAAGGATTCGGATTCTGGATTCGGTTTAACTATTCTAGAATATTCTAGAATAGTATATTATTCTGAATTGCCCATCCCTAGCTTCACACAAATCACACCAATATGCTGATGTAACAACATGCAACCAACCTAGCAATGCTTTCACTACAAGTGAAATGTAACCAAAAAAAGTGGCTGAGAAATAGAGTAAGGATTATAATTGAGATTTGGACTGAATCAAATTGCAAATCAAGCCATATTGTTATTAAACCAGTACCTTGAACTATCACCACATTTTCCTCAATCACTTTTAATATTTTAAAGCTTTTAGCCTTGTCCCAAAATACCTAAATTATGAGGGAATTTGTGATAGCAAAGCAGATCTGGTTTATTTAAGGATCCATAACTGCAGATCCAAAAATTATTAAAACGTACGGTGCAACCAAGTGATAAATGAATATCCAAATATTCAAAAAAAGTGGTTAGATTAAAGTTGGGAGTACCAAAGCGGTAGATATAAGCTAGAAAGTAATTTGCCCCAGCTACTCCAGCATATTGTATCCATATGATACCTGATGTTGCCCTAAAGCAATGGCAGTAAAAGCTTAAAAAGTAGGCCAACCGACTAATCAATATTATTTCTTTAAAAATTGGCAGGATTTAAAAGTTGGGCACATTTTTAGTTTATACAGGTACCAGTATCAGTTGTTAGTAAAAGAAAATAGGCTAGACCTGCTGCTTCAGTAGTGACTGTAACTGTACACATAGCAACTAATTGACTAACTCATTATTACCAGCAACGTTGGAATTGCATACTTATTTTGCAAAATAAACAGTGATAAATGGGTCCTGCTAAACAGTACACAGAGGTACATGTATACAATGACGTCTTAGAGAGAATGTTAGCTTTGCAGGACCCTAACTCAAACCCAAAACCTAACCTGCATAAACCAGATAATGCCAGACATCATGGACAAATATTAATTAAAATACCAGTGGTTAACTGATATAATAAAATAGATGCTGTGATATCAGCATATCTGTCTGCTATTATCTGCTGGTGTAGATAAGTCTTGTTACCCTGACCTGGGCTGACAGAGCGAAAAACAAAACAAACTCCATTACAGCTTTGAAAATAACGTTTTGCCACAAACTTTTTGCGACGCTATCACCACAAAAACTGAAGAACGTTGAGAAAAGCAGCTGGCAAAACAGCTGTATGTTCTGGGGCACCAACAAATTGTTTGCAATTCAAACTGCTCCATATCTCAATGTAGCTGGAATAGCAACGAAACTAAGAGTAAATGCCTACTTCTATGTCACATTTTAACATACATACTAAACTCTGCACACCCTTTACTACTGGTATCATTTAGCCTAGCTTTGCATTAATCACAAAGCCACGTCACATTGGTATGACGTCAGGACCCAATGTTCTGATCGAAGGGAAAAAATAAATCAAATAACAGAAGAGGGAAAAACCTAAACGGAGCAAGGCGGAAAAATTATTGGCGAAAAATTAGTTATTTTAATCAAAAACAATTGGTATTTCAAATCGCAGATTGGTTTCTATATAGCTTTGAAAAGTACACAAAAGTTATTTAGTAAAAGTGTTTAGAAAAGGCTGCAAGTTGAGTGCTTAAACCGTTAGTTTGCATGCGGCATGGCGCGCACAATTAGCGCTTGCATTTGAGCTCTCTTTTCGTGCTCGAAATACAATCTGCATCTACTGCAACAACGTACATTGGGTAAATGACTGCAGAATCAAATTTCTTAACATGACTATTGGAGCCAACCGGTACTCTTGCAGTTTTTGACCTCCTTATGTTGCTTTTATAATCATCGGAACAGTTTTTTTGCTTATTTCAATAATAGCTTTATTGTTTACTCATACAATAAAAAATAGACACAGCCAGTGTCGTAGGCTATTTTGATGAAGGTGTTACAGACAAAATCTTCTGATGAAAATTTCAATTAAAAACTGATTCTCGTCCTAGTAAAACTGCAATGACTCTTTCTACATCAACCATATATAGCTGCTGGAGACCTACATTTATAATTTGTGTCTTTGTGCTGTTAGCAATTCTGAGAAATAATATCTAGGACTGCCAATTCTATGAAGTTTTCATTGTTTTCTTCCACGTGCTTGCGTGAGAAACTCGTAGATTTGCTGCGCTATACAACTGCGGCACCTCAGTCATTTTATGTCTTTCTCAAAATCAAAATATGGTTGAAGTGTAAATCTCTGCTATTAAAGTTTGAATCGTTTCGGGAAGACGCCTACACTCAGTAAGTGTATATATTATAAGCTACCAAATTTATTGTCAACAACGTGTGCTTATTGTTACCTTATCGTGTAATTCTTGTTAATTAATTTGCGATAAAATTAAAATTACAATAGTATCAGTAGTAATACCGTACCGGTACATCTATTGTGGCAAATCTCGCTAAATTTCAGTTGAAAAGCCATAAGCTTAACTGCGTATAAAGTAAAGTGCTTCTCTAGAATGCTCTCGCATAATTGTTATTATTTATCGTCGTGCTGTTAATGCCTTTGCTATTCGCTACTTTAATCATTCTACTCAACTCATATATTTATCCGAATTACGGTAAGTGTGAGGTTTGGCTATTTGTTTTTAATTGTTTAATTATTCTAGAAACCCTGTCGCAGTATCGTCGCTATTCCTACATGATCGATCAGATTTTTTCGCGCTTAAATTAAATTTGATTCCATCATCAAGAGTGCTTTTTGATACCGCAATTGAGTTTGCGCTGTGCGCAAAGACCTTCCCAAAATCGTGTGATTGGAATAGCAGCAGTCACAGGAGGTAAAAGGCAATGATCTGCCTCTAGCGGTTAACTATAAGTGAAGGCAAAAAATCAAAGATTTTCAGATTTATTTGTAAACCTAGGTAGGGTAACTTCTCGTTTTCGAAAATTCAGCCCAAAACAAAAAAATTTCCGGCTGAAAAAACGCAAAACCATAGATTATATTATCCATGGGCATCGATGGCAAAGAAAAAATTATTCTGTAGCTGCGTCATTTTTTTGCCGGTCGCGCAGGTTTAAAAGTGCAAATTCAGTGTTTGTTTACCGCTGCACACCCGCTTTTGTGAAAGATATTTTTTCTGATACAAAAGACGCTTTTGTGGAGTTTTGAGCTCCAGGCCATTTGTTTCCAGGTCCGGAAAAATAGAGACTACTTAAAGTGGAAATAGGATGTTCATAACGCACTAATGGATTAATATCTTTTTTGTTGGATAGAGGGTTAAGTTGAAACATCAAAATCCGCCAACAAAGTTTTAATAAGATTCAGCCTTAATAAAAATTACATTTGCTATAAATAAGCTATAGGTAGTTTCCTTTTAGAACGTCAGACATTATTAAAATATTTCCTGTTTTCAGCTAAAAATCCAGAAAGGAATGCCAATTAAATATAATTGAAGCGGTCTATTTCGGTGCAAAGCTTGCAGCACAATTGCAATCGCAAATTACTCTTCCTAACTAAACTTTCAATTTTAAGCTGATATTCCGGTTTCCCTTTGCAGCTTCTTTTGAGATGGAGTTTAAACAAACTCAAAACCAGTTGGTAAGAATACTGCTTTGGTTGCATTACATTAGTTTCTAAAAAATGCTCTCAACAAATAGTATATTTAACTAATTGAGCACAAGATAAATCGTGAAAGATTCCGAGGGCAGTCATAACTTTATGTCCGATCCCTTCTGAGAGATGGAACTATGGCGGAAAACCATGGGGCCCCAGAAACCGGGCAACTCTCCAAGGCCTGGACCAGACGTCGTAGAATAGAAAGTTCCCAAAGAGTGAGCGGTGTAAAGCCTTTTGGCGTTACCATACGTCCTCTTTTAAGAGAATCTGTCCGCTTTCAAAAAAAATCAATGGTCCTCCGGGGACACTCAAAAGTAGCCAAATGGCCTCTTTTTTGCCATTTAGATTTTTATTTCTTATACTGCTCTGTTGCAAAACCGCAACACCCATTGGTAATTGTTCATTCTGTTGTTACATCACAGACGTAATAATCGACTTATATTTTCACGAGTAACTTTCGCTAGTTAGACGTTAAGAACAGTAATTGTGAGAAAAAAAAGTGAACGAGTTGAGTTGAGAGAGTATTTAGCTAGAGTGACTATATTTTCACTACCAAAAAGGAGGACATTTTTTGATAATTATTATCAGCCCTACAAGTTGTTCTGCAAGACTGGGAAAATTTTTCTGGACATTTGTTGAACACTGACCGCTTTTGATAAATATATTTTGATAATTTGTACAAATACAGCTGTTTATTGTTTAAATTTATTATGCCAATTAACAAAAAAATGTAAATCGGATAGCTTTTTTATGCTTTGAACTGTCTACATGCATGTCTAGGTTAAGTTTGCCTTTATTTGCTACAGAAACAAAAGTTCCATAGCGACAAGTAATACATTCTGCTTCGAACTCATCTCGTCCTTTTCTAAAAAATGGATACTTCTGTTGAAGTTCTTCAGTAAACTTTGATTTTCTTTTTGGCATACCACATTTATTTTTTGCTTTTTGTTTTATTTTTCAAAAATCAAAGCAATGATAATTATAAACAGTTCAATTGAAAATATTGTTTGATTTTTTAAACTAAAATAAATATGTACCTAAATGGTTTCTTTGAAATTAGGTCTATCGACCAGAACAACAAAGCAAAATTTATCTCTGTATCTCCGCTGCGTAAAATACAAGAAATGCAGTTTGGAAACTTACCGGTATTTGTACGGTTTTCCATGTAATCTTACTCTTTCAAACCTAAAGCAACAGTCAGTCTGAGGTAGACCGTTAGGAAACTCCCTTTTATCATTCCTTACCAGTGAAACCAGTGGTTTCCAACCTTTTTGCTGCTGTGTACCACTTATGGAGTTATTCTGTTGCTGCGTACCCCCTATCTTTGACAATAAGTTTTGTCCATAAAAGAACAATGGTTAACACACATATTAACATACAAATATGATATAAGAAAAGTTATAAAACCACCAGATTCCAACCGCAAAGAAAAATAAATTCAGGTAGAACAGCAGATAAAAATATAGCTTGCTAGAACAGCAAAATTTTATTTCAAAATTCACAAAGCTTCTATCAGTCTATCACTGAAAGAACTCCCATACGCCAATAAACAAAAATATGATGCACAAGCGATCGTATTTATGCTGACAAAAGAAACATTTGAGAAGGTTCTTCAGTTATAGGCCAATCACATTTCTTTCTAAAAAAATATGTATGAATCAATTTTTCTCTCGTCTGTTACATAATAATAAGTATTAACCAGTCGTGAGCTCGTTATTGAAGATAGCAAAAAAAAATGAACTGAAACCAAATTCACATTACTGCATTTCTCTGTGCGGGAACTTCAGTAAAAACAAATACAGTAGGCGCCGCTTATTATGACCACGGATAACATGACCAGCCGCTTATTATGACCAATTTGGTACGGTCCGGAATTTCTCCATTTAAAATTCTCCGCTTAATATGACCAAATTTCGGATAATATGACCAACATTTTTTCCATCTTTCTTGTTACAGTACAGTATTTTTTCCCGCCACGCACTTATAACTTCGCCTTTTCAACATATTGTTACACAGTGAACTAAATTTTACCGCCACTTATAGTGTTACAATACTGTACTATGTTTTACTGCCAACGTTACACTGTTACTTCGGTTAAACGATGAATTTGACGGTATTTGGACTTCTTGTGGCTTACAGCGTCGATTAAGGCGCGGTTATGGCGACTTCGGTTTTTATGACCATTCGGATATTATGACCAAAATGGTCTGGTCCCAAGGTGGTCATATTAAGCGGCGCCTTCTGTACTTGTTTTGCATTTTTGGAAAACATCTCGCGTACTACTTGGAAAGCTTCCGCGTACCACCAGTGGTACGCGAATCACAGATTGGGAACCACTGAGTTAAACATATTATCACTAGAACTAATATGCATTGACATAATTTTTTAATCACAGGGTAAACGTAAAGAGGGAATTTTTGAATGACTTTGGATGACCAAATTAGTTTTTATTAAAAAGGAGGACAAAAAAGGCATTTTTAAACATCCTCGGAGGACCAATTACTTTTCACCAAAAAGGAGGACATGTCCTCCAAAAAGAGGACGTATGGTCACCCTAATTCAGCAGTGACTGTAGGCAAAGTTGCCAGTTCCCCGGTTTTCCCGCGGAATTGGGCTAGTTTTGATGAGGTGTTGGGAGAAAAATTTAGCAGTCGCGGGTTCGGTTTTTTAAGCTATTTTTTGCCATCTCGTTCCGCTATTTTGGGCTAGTTTTTGGAGTGACAACAAGTGTAAAAGTGTCAGACAACGGTGTGTTATATGGAGGTCGATTCCGCCGCTGGCGTATTTTTGTAAGTAAACCAGTCTGAAAATGGGCTCAACCGACATGACAACCATAGATCCCTCCCCAAATGACACCGTTTGGGAAGTGATGACTTTTTTTCGGAGGTCAACTTATATTTTGGACAAAATTACCAATTCTGTGGGGCAAAACGATCACTGCTGTAGCGCTGACTTGTCTTTTCGAGAAATCATGCAAAAGCAGTGGCTGACTTGTCTGTGGGCATCGATGGGGAACCAAAAACTGGGCTAAAACCGGGCCTGGACTGTTCTCCCAGCCGCTTTGTATGGGCTAACTTGGCATATTTTTGGCTATTTTTCAACAGGCAAGCGTTGGGCTATTTTGGACTAGTTTTAAGATACTATTTGGGCTGGAAACTTCAAGAAAATCTGACAACATTGGGTGTAGGTTTGTAAAATTAAGAGAGTGTTTGCAAGGCAAAACTTCTATAAACACTTTATGGGTAATCTACGAGTTATTTGTTTAACAACGGTGACGCATAATTAATTAACCGATTTCTAGGTTATTTATTTTACATAGGCTAATAAAGGTGCATAGGTTATAAAGTAAATAAAGCTAAACAATAATGCTAAAGAGAAAAAGTGTGTTTTCTGATGAACTACGTCAGAAGTATCCTTGTTTTAAAAAAGGACGTAGCGGTTTTGAAGCTTAATGCATTACTTGTGGAAATGGAACATTTATTTCTGTGGCAAACAAAAACAGTATTAGCCTCTCGATGACGACATTAAAACCACAAAACATAAACAGGCTATTAGAGGTGAAACCCCATCTTTTAAAGTGACTGGCCATTTTTGTAAACCTGGCACGAAGTCAGAAGATGAAGTTGCAGCTGCCGAAGCCACCATGGCATTTCATGCGGTAAAGCACCATTACAGCTATAAATCTAACGATTGCACATCTACTTTGATGGCAAAGATATTTCCTGATTCCAGCACTGCAAAAAAGTTCTTTTGTGCTCGCACAAAGATTGAAGCTATCGTAAATAACGTACTTGCTCCAGTGTCTTTTCAATGTGTGCTGAATGATATACGGTACAAAAACATGATATTGTGTATCTCGGAGTATTCACTGATGGCAGTAATCACAAATCTACAAAGCTTTTTCCTATTGTTATACAATATTTTGACTGGAAAAATGGAGGCATACGGTCTAAATTGCTTGATCTCAGAAGCCCTAAAAACGACATCTTTGACTACTGTAAATAAAGTTAAGGAAACACTGAAGAAAAGGAGACTCTTTGACAAATGCATTTCCTTTACTAGTGATAATTCCAACCAGAGATGTGGAAGCGGAAGCGGTGGAAGCGGTACTTTTTCTCTGGAAGCGGAAGCGCGAAAAATCCACCGCTTCCGCATAGGAGGGAAGAATGGAGAGAGAAAAGAAATTGGTTCTGCTATCCTTCGTAGAAGAACAAATGGGGGGAGCATAAACATTAAGAAATGAGAGCGAGGAGGAGTCGTTTAGAGAGATATTGACCTCTACATAATCAGAGTAGGGGCCAAGCGAAGAAAGAGAGAATGTATAAAGCTCAGAGAAAAATAAGCACTGCTTGACCAAAATGATGACGCCGCCGCTAGCGTCTGCGACATCAGTAGAAAAAATATCAGATCGGGAGTGGGTGCCATGGGATTGCAGAGCAGAGAATCCAGGGATCCGGAAAAAAGAAGATAAATTGAGGTTAGATTCCTTGATATAAATATGGTTAACGGGATGAGACGAAATAAAGTGTATTAGTTTAGTTCTCCTGGCTCGGAGACCCCCAGCATTCCATTGAAGAACCCTAAAAGAGTTAGGGAGGGAAAGAGAAAACGGGAGGTAAAAAGAAACAGCCAGGACCATGAGGCGGTGGTGAGGGTGCAGAGGGAGAAGATACAAAGTGGGCGGAAAAAGGATAAGAAGTTTGAAAGCGAGGGTGGCGTGCGAGTGCTGCATTAGCAGAAGGGGGCCAGATTGAGCAGTGAAGGTATACCAGCTGGAGGAGTCCGAGGAGGAAGGCACAGTGCTGGAAGGTGTAGAATCTCCAAAAAAAGCAGGGAGGGCAGCTTCAGAAATGAGAGCTGCCAAGAGTTCTGAATCTAGAAAAGGAGAGTAGTGAGCACTTTAAATGAACTTAATTAGAGCATGCACTGACCTACTCCGCCAGGTCACATTTCCAGCGAACACTAAACAGGCAAAGACAGGACAAGAGTTTGGATGAACGTTGCCACTCATCAAGAGAATGAGAAGACAGTCAAGAGAAAGGCAGGAGAAGACAGGCCAATTTTAAAGAGGCTGCGTGCTACCCTTCTGCGGTCGTTCAGGGGGCTGCACGGCGAAAAAATGGTTTGTGTGCGAGGAGTGCTTGGGGTAATTGGCACCCTCGGGAGGACCAACAACCATTTTGACCCAACCCAAACGGGTTTGGGGACCACACCACCACGTTGAGGCGGCTGTTGATTGGTGCAGTTCAATTTTGCTCGCTATACATGTATATACTATATATACGACAGAAATTTCGCACTTCACTTTCCAAAAAGATCGGTGTCTATACGTGTTTTGAGGACGGACAGAAGGTAATGATGATTAGAGTTAAAGTTAACTCAAAGTCAGAGTTAGTTGAGAATGGAGAGGGAAAATCAACGCGATACGGTGTAATTTGCTGTTGTGACGACAGGTTATTGTCGAGAGCTGTGATATGTGGTCATACGATTTAGATCTGAGAAGCATTAGGCTAACTGTTGTAAAAGTAGTTGTAAGTAGTGATGGAACTTGTAATAACTGTCTATTTGTTGAAGTATTTAATTATTTTTTGACTTGTAGTAACGAAGTATTTGATTTTCTTGCAAGCAATTCGTGATTTCTAAATTTTTGTTAGTGGGAGTTCCGTGACAAACGCGAAAGTACATTAGGGGCTCCACGATGACAAAAAGATTGAAAAGCACTGTTCTACATTCAACACCAGCTCTGATATTTAAAAAAAACAAACACAGAGTAGTTCGAAACAATAAGCTCAAGCGAAGTAGGTAAAGTAATAGCAATAAATGAAGGTTTTTGTTTACTCAAAATAATAAAGTGTAGGAGAAGGCAGGCTAAAGACCCACAAAAGTTAAAAAAAATTGTCAACGGTCGTTTTTTGTTGGTGGAAGCGGAAGCGTTTGAAAAATAACCGCTTCCACATCCCTGATTGCAACATCAGTTTCGGCGGTATACGCCGAAGGAGTGGACGTTTTTACTCATATGAAAAGTAAGGTACCTACTTTGGTTGCACAGCACATATTTTGAACAACTGCGTACACCACGGTGTAGATCAAATGAGTCTTAATCTTGAAAGTATTATTTACAAGATTTATCAGGATTTTTCCATCTATACTGTTCGTACAGAGGAGTTGAAAGATTACTGTGTATTTGTGGAAATAGAGTACAAGAAACTCCTTTCCCCCAGCGTGACCAGATGGCTTTCACTTTATCCTAGCCTTTCTAGAATGATCCAAATGTATCCTGCTATGCAGCCGTATCTCTTATCCATTGACAAGCCACCACCACATTGTTCTTCTAAAACATTTTTTTGAAAATTCGCTGAGTGAAGTCTATTTGAAACATCTGCAATCCTTTGTAGCTGTATTTCATAAACGCGTCCGAACTATTGAGCAATCAAAGGAATCTCTTGTTGAAGTTGTTGCTAATCTTAACTCTGTAAAGACAATTATTCTCGAAAGGAAAAGAGAGATGTTTATATCTGTCCAAGTTAAATCAAAACTGGCAGAACTCAGAAAAGAGCAGAAGTGTGATTTGTTCATGTCAGATATATCTTTATTGTACGATTCCTGTGTTGCCTACTTGAATGAATGGACCACTTCATTTGCCAAATTCAAATGTTTTGACTTTTTTTAAATTTTATTTGCCATATTTATCCTCCATTCACGAGAAAGCGATGTATTGCTATGTTTTGGACGATAAGTCCGCACTCGCTTGGGAGTTGCTATTTCCGGGTCACCTGTCTTCCACATAAAGGTGGGGCGTCCCGTTAAGTGCCTTGCCCAAGGACACAACAAGCAAACTTGCCGGCTTGTTCTCCACAACCTCCCATAAATGCCGAGCGCCAAGCAGAGGAGCTAGAGATACCATTTTTTAAAATTTTTTGGTATGACTCGACAAGGGGAATAAACCCCAGATCTGCCGACTGCGAAGCGGACGCTCTAACCACTACACCATCACGACTGGATGCTCTTGTCCGAAATTAAAGAATCGGATAACGTTGAACCATACGTGAGGTATCTGGCAGAGAAAAACGTTGACATTGATGATGCTAAACTGTTCGATCAATTCCAAAACTTGTGCAAATTTGTTCAAAGACGGCTTGAAACTGATGAAGTCGCGTTTTCTGAAATGAAGGCCCATGAAAAATGGGCAGAATATTTCAAACATTGCAGAATCGTAGAGTTTTATAGTGAATCGTTAAAAATCGCCCAATTCTTCTTCTGCATTACGGCTCATAATGCAAATGTAGAACGCATCTTTTCTATGATGCATCACAATTGTGAAAGGAAAGAGACAGCCTTTTAGTTGAGTCCGTTTCTAACATCCTAAAGCTTGTGTACAATTACAATCATGTTTCGTGTAAGCAATTTTATGATCACGTTAAAGCTGATCGTTCCTTCTTGAAAAAAGTTAAGGGAGCCGAAAAATATTCCTAGGTTGAATCTTACAAATAAATTTGTCTTGTTTTAGTGTATATTTTTTTACCGTAACGTTTGCTCAATATAGCCTGGAGGGACGGTTTTATCCTACTTGCATTATACTTGCTGGCGAAACCTGTCCTCTTTTTGGGCAACGAAAATATGGTAGGCCTATGTAAAGTCCGTGGCTGGACAGTACAGAATGAAATGAGAAATGTCCTGGATTGAATGACCGCAGTTTTGGTTTCACTCCTAAATCTGGCCGCACCTGAAATGGGAAAAGAGGTTGGAACACAAAGGGCCCTCTAAATCATTTGATTTCAAATCTGCTATCAGTTTTTTCTGTATGCTTAAGTTTTCATGCAATCGGCTTTTTATTATTCGCATATGAATGATATTTTGTACATTTTCGTCCAATAACTAGTCACTGAGTGGTCCTTTGCATAGTTTTATACATTTTTCTGAATCGTTGTCAACATTAGCGGGTTTGCTGGTTACTACCAGTACCGTACTCTACAGGCTTTCTCCTTTCAAATTGTGTTTAATTCAAATAATTAATCTTATTCAAACATCAACTCAAGTTTCAGATTTAAACATGGCTTCTTCTAGTAGAACTAGGAAGTGTAAAAACAAAGCTGATTCATTTTGTTACATCTGTGGCATTTATACACTTACTCGTCAAAGACGCAATTTATCATGGTTTGTGAAGCGTCCTTATAAATCATATTTTCAAGTTCCTCTTGATCAAGAAAAAAATGGGCTCCCCACATTGTGTGCCATAACTGGGAAGAAATGCTTCGGGACTGGACAAAAGGAAAGCGAAAGGGCTTACCTTTTGGTATACCTAGGGTGTGGTGTGAACCGAAAGAGCATCTCACTGACTGCTGTTTTTGTTTGGTAAACACAAAAGTTATTGGAAAGAAAAACCGGCTAAAGATCGCTTATCCCAGTATTCCATCAGCAATCCGACCTGTTTTACATTCTGAAGAATTTCTACCTCCAGTATTTAATGGTTTTGTGGCCTCTGAAAATAAAGAAACTGAATCTGAAGAAGAGCACATGGAAATGGAGTATAAAAGAACAGGTACAGAATCTGAAGACTCATCTACCGAAAGCAAAAAAGCAGTTTAACCAGTTAGAACTGAAGGACTTGGATCTATTCAAACAAGCAGCTGAGATTTTAGCTTCTAGACTGAATGAAAAACATGTGCTGTATAGCTCCACAAAAGTGCCATTTTATAAAAAAAAAAGAGATAAGCTCTTTCTGCCTTATTTTAAAGAGGAAAAACAACTTGTTTATTGTGACAATGTACCAGGACTTCTCGGCGAATTGGGCATCCCATCCCAGAAGAGTGGCGACTTTTTTTGGACAGCTCCAAGCGCAGTCTTAAGTATGTACTTTTACACAATGGGAATAGGTATGGAGCTGTTCCTGTTGGTCACTCCACTGTACTGAAAGAGCAGCAGGATGAAATTAGAACCGTAATGAATAGGAGCATGGTTGGATCATATGTGTTGACATAAAAATGGTTAGTTTTCTACTGGGTCAGCAAAAAAGCTACACTAAATTCCCATGCTTCCTTTGCATGTGGGATTGTCGAGATCGTGAAAATCACTGAACCCGAAAGGAATGGCCCAAACGTGACACCCTTAAAGCTGGCATGCCAAGTGTCATTTATGACCCGATTGCAAGCAGAAACAAAATAATTTTTCCTCCTTTTCACATCAAATTAGGCTTGATGAAACAGTGTGTTAAAGCATTACGTTTGGATGGCGAATGTTTCGAGCATCTTTTGCATACATTTACTAGCTTATCTTACGAGAAAATCAAAGTTACCCGTGCTTCACCGGGTTAGAATAGTGAAGCTGCTCACCCAGCATGTCGTAAGAGGCGACTTTTCGGTACCCACCAATGGCAGTCCGCCTTGTTGGTGGTGGGGCTACCAGTCGGCAGTTTGCATCCACGACTGGTTCGAAACGGGCTGCCACTTTTCCCCTGGCCTAATTCAATTAAGTTAATGGCGTAAACCTGGATTGCTATTCGCGCCATACCTCCATCCCAAGGAAGAGGAGGGGTAAACCAACAACAACAACAGAAAATCAAAGCAGGTGTATTTGATGGACCACAGATCCGTACACTTGTGCGTGATCAAGCTTTTGTCCGAGCAATAAATGATAAGGAGAAGGCAGCATGGTTGTCTTTTGTGGATATGATGAAGAATTTCCTTGGAAATAAAAAGGCAGGAAATCATGAGAATCTAGTAGGCAACATGCTCTCAGCATTTCATGATTTGGGATGTAAAATGAGCATTAAAGTGCACTTCCTGTTCAGTTATTTGGACAAATTTCCAGACAATCTAGGAGCTGTTAGTAAGGAACAGAGAAAGAGATTCCACCAGGACTTGATGACAGTAGAACGCTACCAAGGCAGATGGGATCGCCGTATGTTGGCAGACTACTGTTGGAGTATTAAACGTGACTCCAGGAATAATGTACAAGCGCAAGAGCTAAAAGCGCCAATTTTTTCCCTGATACAGGTGTTTACAAGTAATTTGTATCTTCACAAATTGTTTGTACATGGATAAATTGATTGTCTATCACTTTCTTTAATGGCGTTGATTTGCAAGTATTGTTCGCTGGATTTCGTACCATTTTACTTGTTAACAATCTCTATTCGCTTCCCATATTTGGTGTAAAATTGCCTGCAAGTGCATTTTCTTGTGATACAATACTATCTTGCTCCACATTGCTATATTGGAGATTTTTGTTTTACATGCTAGCCATAACTCCAATTCATTAAAAATGTTGCTTTGCTAAAATTTTGGGTATTGCCCTATTACAGGAAATCGTGAAGCGGAAAGTACTAAAGTGACGCGAAACAGGAAAGTACCAAAAAACTACAGCTTACAGAAAAAACTAAGGTCAGATTTGAATTCAGCACCCCCAAATTAGGTTAAAACAAGTGTTTGCACCAATGCAACAAATTTTTTGTTGAACAGGGTAATTTTTGTCACGAAACAAATATGAAGATCTTTTTTGTCTCGGAACTTAACTCACAAGGTAGGCCACAAAAGGACTGAATTTTAAAGGCATTGTACATAACATTTAATCTGAGCACACGGGCTTCAAGTCACATTTTTTCGAGGGCCCTGGGATATCTAGACCTGCACGGGCAGCAGATCTATGATTACCCTTGTATCAGTAAATGGTAGCTGCATAGTCATTAACAGGAGCGTCAGCTATGAATATCAAAGCATGCCCACTTATTAAACTACAGTAAAGCATGCAAAGCAAGCCAAGGATCACAAAATAATCACCGCGACGCAGTTGAATTTTACAATTTGTG
Source organism: Trididemnum clinides (assembly GCA_963675345.1). Lineage (NCBI taxonomy): Eukaryota > Metazoa > Chordata > Ascidiacea > Aplousobranchia > Didemnidae > Trididemnum > Trididemnum clinides. Next base: position 19,268,685 of record OY776297.1, on the reverse strand, counting down.
CGATAAAAACAATGGAACTGTTAAGCATAACTGTAACTTCTCAGTAGATATCCTCACGAAACTTTCATTCGCACAACGGTAACTGCAACCAACTGGTTATATTATGTCCAACATGCATTCGATACCACACAACTACCAATTATGCAAGAATTCTGTATAAATAAACTTTTGAATAGCGTGGATGGTTGCCTAAAAAGCGTGCGAAAGTTTTGACTTAGCCTCAGCTTACACAGAAAAGCAACAAAGAGTTATAAACTTAAGCTGTCGGCTGCAGTAATGCACTAAACGATTGCCAAAGTTGTTGCAAAGGGTGAACAGCAGACTTTCAGCTTAGCGCACCGAGGTACCTACTACTCGCGTTTCACCGGGTTAGAATAGTGAAGCTGCTTACCCAGCATGTCGTAAAAGAGGACTTTTGAGTACCCACCAATGGCAGTCCGCCTTGTCGGAGGTGGGGCTATCAGTTGGCAATTTGCATTCACGACTGGTTCGAAATGGACTGCCACTTTTGCCCTAGCCTAACTTAATTAGGTTGATGGCGTGAACCTGGATTGCTGTTTGCGCCATACCTTCATCCCAAGGAAGAGGAGGGGTAAACCAACCAACCAAGGTACCTCTCCCTCCCCGATATACATATTGATTACTTTTGTAATCTAAATTTACAATGGTAAAATCGGGATGAAAGTAAAGTGAAAAAGCTAAGCCTAGCCACCTTGGGACCTTAAGTACCTTTAGCATTGACTCGTACATACTAAAAAGATTGTTATTCAATTGAGTCGGCAGAAGTATCTTCGCTCAACATTGATTTGCTGACCGCATCGCACAAAAAACATTTACGAAAATTAAAATTATTTTGCCCAACTTATGACGAGGGTGCGGGGGCATCAACCTGAATCTACCGCTGCCTAGCAGCGTTTAACTACAGATCTACCGCTTAGTCCACTACCGATATTGTTAGCAGAAACTCAGTGACGGACCACCCTTCAAAGAAAAGATGGGAGCACAACATAGCATCACCGCAGATGAAAACTCATGAACCCTGCAAACGGATTTCCCAGCTCTTTCAATTAGCTACCAGTATCAGGATTGCCGTCTACCTACAACAAAAAATAAGCACGCGGAGGTAAACGATGTTTTTGCAGTAAATTGATATTTTCACTCCCAAATTAAAATAAAGATTTTTTTTGACAGACATTATTTTAAACAACTTGCTTTATCACTATGACGTGGACATTTTTTCATTTTTTATTTGGAGACCCACAATATTTCTTCAATTAAAACCATTTCTATGTCAAATTAAAAACGTTACTCAACAATAAGTTCATTTTATTTTTTAAAGACATGTGTCCTTGAAAATAAGCCAAATCTTAGAAATAAGCACGAAATGGTAGGCCTGATTGCAGCGCATTCCGAGGTATACAAAGAACGAAATTATACTAGCTATGTCGCCAGATTCATCTTTAGCACGCCGAAGTGCGCACAAGTTTTACAGCTGTTGTCCCAGCGAAACTTCTGAGAGAAAATATGGAATCCGAAAATGTGTAATTTGAGAAAAGTTACTGGGCTACGAAGATAACCCTCATTTGCTGGAGAGGTACACGCAACATGCATAGGCATAGCCAGGTCGTGGAGTTATAACTCTTTGTAATTTTGAACTTACATTTAAGAGTGACAACTTTTTTGCTGTTAGATTCCCTAAAAATTGGTTTACGGTTTATTTTTGTAGGGATCACCGTAGAAACACGTTACAAAGTCTAATTGAAAGTTACTCCCACCTAATTTTGAATCCAACTACGCCATTGGGCACATGCATAAATAAAAACCTAGAGAAGCCAGGCCTATTGGTCTGTATCAAAAAAGGCAGCCTTCCCAGACAAACGCCAGTCTCCTTGTGGAACAGAACAGAAGCAAGCTTGGACACAACACCAAACCAAGGTTTCACAACCTTTTTAGCTAGCCACCCCATACTACAAACATCGTCTTTGGGGAGCAGCTACCAAATACTGCAGCAAAACGACAATATAAAAAATAGTGTGATGTAAAACAGAAACAAAATATTGACAAATCATGCAATTCACTGCAAATAAGAAACTTGGTCGAATCAAAAGAAAATTAAAACAAAATCTCCTGAATTTTAAAAAACGTTTGAAATAACAACCGAAGAAGCGCAACATTTCGAAAAGCTAAGCGGTCCTCCAGAAAGAGCTTCGCTGCTTATTGGTTTGGGAAATGCCGCACAAAACCATAAATAGCTTTTAGTAAAATTGTCGCTACATAAAGCTCAAATTACATGAATGGCTTCAAAGCAAAGTCACATTACTTCAATGTTTTACTTTTTTCAAACTGTGAAATTTGATCAAGGAGATTAGAAAAGTTGTCTTTAGTAACATTTATGATAGGCGCAGCGCTGGACGTGGCATCACTTGATTTTGGATTGCTGCCAACTGAATGCCTTTGGTGGTATTGACTTGAGATTGTCTTGTTCCGAACCGGCGAGTCACGTGACCTTCTACGACTGTAATGTTCGTTTCTCGGCCCACGGGAGTTTCTGCGATCGTGTAACGACTCGCGCCTATGCGAAGTTTCTGACGACCTTTTACTGCCACTAGGTACAGACCGTGGGTTTCTGTCAGTGGACGAACGTCTTCTGTCATTTGAGTTACGATATTTTGGATCACTTTGCCTTTCATCATCCAACCGATCACTTCTGGAATGACTAAGCTTTCTATGAACAGACCTTTGGTGCTTATCTTCAAGAAAAACATCTGAAGAAGCAGATGATTTCCTGTTGTAATGTTGCGTTTCGGGGTTCGGAGAAAGTGTCTTTTTCTGTGATGATGATGACCTTCGTTTCTTAGTCGCAGGTTTTTCGTCTTCCGATTCTGAGGACGAACTACTACTACTGTCACTAGAAGAACTACTGCTGGTTGATGATGAAGATGAAGATGAAGACGAACTGAGTCGTTTCGATTTACTCTGTTTGCGTTTTCGAGATGATCCTACATCGTGCTTTAGCAATAGCCGAACTTTATCAATGGTAGCACTTTTTTCAGACTTTTGCTGGCTGCCAGTATCTCGACTGGAAGCTGAATCGGTGGATGAGCTTCTTTTACACTTACTTTTGTAACGTTTTTCTGATTTTTCAAGCAGACCTAACGCTGTTTTTGCTTCAACACAATTGGCATCGATAGCTAAAGCCCGTTTGTACAAGTTGGTAGCTTCTTTAATTTGAGCCATTTCTTGAATATCTTGCTCGATGGTCTTTGCACGTTCAATTAAAACTTCTATTAAATACTTTTTTGCATTTTTGTTTTCACTATCAATAGACAAAGCTTTTTCGAAATCATCGATTGCTTTTGCAAAAGCACATTTGTTAGCATAGAGGGCACCTCTGGCTACAAATGCATCAACATTAACTGGGTCTAAATCCAATGCAAGATTGAGTTCTTGCAATGCTTCAAGCATCTTGCCTTTGCGATAAAAGTTAATGCCTTTTGTGACACTACGCTTGGCCACTTTTGCAGATTGACGTTTTCGAAGAGCAGGAGCAAACTCTTCAGAAGGAAACTTGTAATCATTAATGTCTTCTACTAAAGAACTAAAGTTTCCATCAATAAGCTTTTGCTTCAAAAAGCCAATGACATTTGGATTGTAGAAACCAGTGCTGAGATGAAGTAATTTGTCGTAAGGTTCAGCATTTGCACACATTCGCTTGTAGGCAATAGGCAAATCTTCATCTGAAATGCAACCGAGTTTAAAACGTTGATCAAAGTTATCACGAGGATGTAGAGTTACTAACAGTTTTTCGTCTCTTCTATGAACACTGATTATTTCAGCCCTGATTAAGTCATTGATTGAAAAACGTGTGAGCGGATCTTCATGATTATTTGGTGCAGGAATTTCAGATCTGGGACAACGAGCACTTATCTCTAAAGATTCGATATCTTGAGACTTTCCTCCATCAAAGCACAGCAAACCAATCATAAGCGCCCTTTCAAGCTTTGATGTAACTCTTCCAATAACAATATCACCAACGTCCACAGTGTCCCAAAAATGGTCCAACAATCGGCCTGAAGGAACAATCATGTAACTTTCAAGAGGAGCTGATACTCCATAAAAGTCTTTAGTCTCCTCTAATTTCGACCAGGACCTAAAAGTGTTACTGGTTCTTCTAGTGAGGTTACTATGAACATTTTTGAGCTGACGTGAAATTTTATCAACAAAAGCTTTTATTGGATCAGAGCTCATATTGTAACTTTTACAAACATGCTTTGTCAGCTACTGATCTCTCGGTACAATCAACTGAAACAATAACATAGCGTAAACAAAACATCGCAGCAGCATTTTAAATGAATAGATAAAACATAAAGTTGAAACTAACAACCTATGACATTACTGGGCCTAGAGATGTATGCATAAGCCCGATGTTAAAATTGGACCTCACCACAAATTAAAACTATTTAGACGCCTTGGTACAAATGTAAGCCTACTGGCCAGTAATAACTGGAATAATGAGAAGTTATTTTACTGCATTGAACACAAGAGTATGAAAGGTGAAAGATGACCTTGTGAGCGTTTCAAGGTGATCTATGATGGTTTGAGTTTGGCACAAGCCACAGATTAAAAGCAAACGCTACAAAGGAGAGTTCTATTTAGCCAGCCTGCCTATATAATGTTGGGTTGCGATCTGAGTGCTTGAATCACACTTTGGTTCATAAGTTTGAACTCAGTCAATCACTTTATTAAAAATAAAACTTCATATAGCTATCCTTTACAAAAATATGCTACTATTCTAAGCTCAACCTAACCTGTCGATCGTTAATACCAAATAGTAAAATGACCGCAGACTGCGCAGACGCGAAACAATGAAAAAATCAACTGCCATTTATCTGTCACACAAAAATCTCTCCAACACTCACAGTCGAAGCTTGGATTAAATTACTAACGCCAAATGCTACCTGTGGACCATAGACAAGATACAGCATTGCTTTGTGTGTGAAGTGATAGTCCATTTTATACATTTGACAAACTTATACGGGCTAGTTTTTTTTCATTACATATTACACAGTGTTCTCTTTAAAAGCGAAAAAAGTGCGAATTTGGGAAAACAAGTACCGCGGATTCACACTTAAAATTCAACGATGCGTAAAAAAAGTCAGGCAGTATTTGGTAATTTTTTCAGTTTCTTAAAATTTTTGCAACTTTGCAAGCAAAATTTTCAACCTACTGTTTACTGGGGAGGCAGTGAATAGTAATCCATTGACAGACGCTGTTTTAGGGCAACGTAACGCCTCGCGTAAACATCGCGCGGTTGTGACGCAACAGCGAGTGACGTTGAACTCAGTTCATAAGTTTGAATTCAGTCAATAAATTTACCTATACTTTACAGCGCAATTTTGTCTGTGCGTCTATTTTAACTCCTCTGAAACTGCTAGAGATACAAGCATCAAGCTTGGCACGATTGATCACCACTTTTAGATTTTGCATTAGTTGACGGAGGATAACCGCTTTTTGCTCAAACGAAAACCAGCTTCCGATTTACCACATTACAAAAACTTTCATTTGTTTGGAGTCTAAAATGACATCACAATCAACGATTCATTACACAATCTGTTTTTTCGAGTAGTGCCAGGTATCAGCAGAATCCGATTGTGAAAAAGCTGTTTTTTGTCTTTCTGAAAAACTACTGATCGCAGAAACGCGAATAACCGCTTTTTCAGAAAATATCAATACGGTGCTTTTGATAAAAACAACTTTACAACAATTAAAGCTTATTTGACTATGCTACGAGCAATTGTTTATTTAACTCTTTCGCTCCCGCGATCATCGACTGATGATCTCGTGTTTTCAGTGTTTACCTCAAATTTTTTCAAATTGAGTTACAAAATTAGTTTACTAAAAAATCGATTTGTGACTTTATTTTTTATCCAATTTTCATAAAATTTTCAAAAGATTACGCTTATTTCCTCACGCATCGGAAAATGTATAATTTGTGCCCTAATTCTTGGATTTTTATACCCAAAAAGGGTTAAAATGACCAACAACCCAGTTGCAGACGACAAAATCTGCCAAATTCTCAGCACGTGCCAACTACACTAAAATCAAATTCAGATTACATCTTTACCACAGAACCAAACCCTTTATCATTAACACAGTCTGAAAACTACTCTTTTGGGGCATCATTTGACAAAATTTCAAGCGATAATGATAAATTTTACTTTTTTGAATTTCTAAATTTTTTAGGGGTCTCAAAACCCCCTCAAACAAATTTCAATGGTAAGTAGATATAAGTAAAGTTAGTGCGTAAAAAATATGATATGTTGCTAAATACTGGTCTCATTTGAAAGCTTAGGAAATTTTTTTCCAGCAATATATAACTTTAAATAGTTTAGACTAAGTGGTATATGATATTTACTGATCAAAAATGAGTACTGTACATCATGTCAGTTCAAACCCCCCAAAAATTTTTTGACTTACATTCACTAAATTATAATTTTTAGAAAAACTACACCCTTTAAAAAGATAAAACAAATTGCAAATGTTTTACCACTAAAGTCGTCATTTTGTATCAAATTTCCAAGAAGACAAGAAGCGAAATACAAGTTTGAAAGCTAGCAGAAGTTTTGCTTCTCTAAATCAAAGTTTGCTGTATCCCCCTTGTTTCTCAAGAAATGGGAAGGATGTAAAAAAGCTTCTTCTTCATTGTCAGTGACAGCATATTCTATTCAAACTTAATATTTTCTGAATCTTGAAGAAATTCCCTGTTCAAAAATACATAATGTTACATGGTTTAGGCTAACCTCTAGCAGATAATAACTGATCGTATTTTAGGTACTAAATTTTACTACCAAAATTTGGTACCGGTCGGTACCGGTCAAAAAAAAGGTCATGTGCCTCAAAAAATTGCAAATTGTAGAAAACCTAGGCTTTTAGGTAAGTTTTGATTGATGTACTTTAAAAGCTTATTTCCTTAGCATCATTTTGCGACCATTTCTAAAAAAATTGGTTGAAAATTAAATCTGTAGTGACCTTTGAGGTGAGGGTACCTCTTTAATTTTGAAGACAACTACCCCCCAGTTGGGGGGGTTCATTTGCATAAAATTTGCATATTCAAAAAAAATGTTTTTTTTTCTATTTGAAATTCTCAAGAAATGTAGATTTCAACGATATATCATTCTTAATGTAGAAGTAGAAAGCTGAGTAATGATTTACAAACAAACTTGAGGTACATAATTATGATTAATTATGATTGATTATGACAGTTTTTCGCGCTGCCACCTTACGGACATTTTTTTTCGCTTTTCACGCGGGAGCAAAAGAGTTAAGCACTTAAAACCCACTAAGCATTTTTTTCTCTTTTTCCCTTGTACGATTAAAACTGGCTCTGTGATGTCATAATATGTCTCGTACGATTAACACAAATGTTCGCTACCGCAGATCGTAATATCAAGATGTTTTCAAAAATTGCAACTTTTTTGATAAATCAGTTTACTGAAAAACTGATTTGTGACCTCATTTCTCAACTGATTTTCAAACTTTTTTCAACAAATTAAAGGTCATTTCAAAGCGATTCCGATAGTGTATAATATGTACAATTAATATTAGTTCTTATACTGAAAAACCTGAGCTTTAAGACTTGTGGTATAACTTCCTACCTCTCCCAAAAATTTATAAGCTCAGTAAAAACAGTTAACTTTAATACAAAAGCATTATAAGGTACTAACAATTACTGTCCTTTGAATGCTTAGGAAATTTTCTTTCTAGCAATGCGTGACTCCAATTACTTACGCCTAAGGATTAGTTTACAATGGCTGATCAAAAACTGGCTGCTACATATCATGTTCCATTTCTAGTTAAACAATCATCCCACTTAACCTAACCAACTTGCTATTGTTAGACAAAGTTTGTACTTCGGTACATTTTGACTACTTTTCCTCACAAGCATGGTTCTTTTGCATTATCTGTGGATGTTTTCAAAAACATCCATCAAAAACTGAAGTATTTAAATGTTTATGAAATGTAGTCTACCGGTTAGAAATACCTAAATTTTAGTGCCTGCATTTCACAAAATTGCAATTTCTACAAAACTAAGTCCTTTGGTACATTTTGTGCATTTTTCCTCGATGACATGGATCTTTGGCATTATCAATCAAAATATATAAAAAGATTCATCGAACAATGAAGTCTACAAACTTTAATATGTAGCCTACTCCAAGCAAAACACTTGGTGATCACCCAAGAAAAAGATAATGAGGTAAAGATAGTCCTTTCTTATCGTTTGCAAAAAATGCAAGTGTCGAGCTACATATGATCTAAATGTAGAAGCAATTTCCTTTGCAATTGGGCAAGGCTGGCATAGCAGCCAGCTGATTTGGTATTCTTAACCTCGATATTTTTAATGGGGGCCCCAACTATTGCTATAACTTAACTGCGAGTGTTTTGTTTTGAGTTAGTTTGCTCTTTGTATGGTGGCGTTTATGCCAGGGCCAAATAACAAGCACGCAGTCAGACGTTAGTTCATAGTAATTCGCCTACAGTAACAAAAAAGTGGTAAGTAGCAATCCTAATATTGAATGGCTTAAAACAGACTGGGAGGTCATAATCTTAAATGACATCACAATGCTTGCCACTATTTAGTGAAAACAGCAGCAGGCGACAAAATTATCCACTTTCATTTTGATAGCAAACAAAAATGGTAAAGCCCACTACTGATATTTGTAATGGCAAGGATATCAATCCTATTTTAAAGGAGGGAAGTCTGGATAAAGGCAAAGTTAAATGTAATAAAATCCCAAGGTTAAGAAAAGATCAAAATTAAACAATACTAGTATCAATTTTTAACACTAGATTAAGAGGGAATGTTTTTGTACGAAAATAGTTTATTAGGCACCCATTGCAATAGGTTATATGATTTAGGGCAGTGGTCGTCAACCTTTTTTGTATGCGGGGCACCTTGGCATCATGGAGAGCTTTGGCGGGCCGCACTAATACAACTTCAGATAGGTTGACTCTATACTTTAAAATAACGCATATTGTACTCAGTATCCAACGCTATATGCTGCTAATCTGCACAGAACCACACTACATATTGCTAATGTGTATCTAAATATACTGTAGCAACAAAAAATAATTCAACAACGTCAGCCAGATCAAGCTCCTCCAACAATACTGTTGACTTTTTGTCAATGCCAAATGAATAAGAGCACTTGTTTGTACACATACAAGTAATAATAGCACCACGAGCGCTTTGATCAGAATATTTAGTGCCAAGCAAGAGTGGTGTGGTCTCTTCGCATGACAAATGATATCTTGCAATTAACCGCTTCTGGAAAGGAGGAAATTTTGAACAGATTGCAGTACAATCAACAATAGTGACTTGGAAATATACCTGCGTAGAATAGGCTACAATAACAGGAAGAAAGGAACCAGAAACTATGAAACACAAGCTTATGGAAAACACCCAAAAAACGTTTCTAGCGTAACTCATAAAAGACAGTATTGGTGGAAAGTACACTTATGTTTACATGACTTTACAAAGTTAAAAAAAGCAACCCTGCGCTCACGGCTAAATTTAGGTAGATCTTATTGAAATGTATGTAAGTTTTGTATTGAGAAGCGAAATAAGCTCAGTAAAACTATTAAAAATTTCGACTCAACCCTTGTTATTGAATATTTCTGCAAAGAACATCAACGTTTACATTGAAATTCGTGACAGACATTCTCAAAATATCATGCAAATGTTTGTCCGTCAACCTTGATCTGATTTTCGATTTTGCAATCTTTATTTGTGAAAACGTTTGCTCACATATGCAAATACTATCGAAGGCTGTAAGCATAATAGCAACGTTTTCCTTCAGCTTAGAAAAATCATCAGGAATTCATGAATAAAAGTCTGCTATTTCGCACTCCTTGTGCAAATCTTGTCACTTTAAAGATGCTTGCAAGCAGCTCCATCAGTTCCAGTTGAAAGCATAAATCTACATTTGTAGGTAACACAGCAAATGGATTTTCAAATAATCTTTCATATTTTTGGAAACACAGAAACTGTTGGAAAACTCACATTGCAGTGTTTCAAGAGCTTCATGATACTTTTCTAAGTCAAATCCCAATCCAGTTTCATTGCCAGAAGCCAGTGTTTTACAGTTCCTGAAATGCGTAAAGTTGCCCTTTGCAATTTGGTTCTTGAAAAGATCAAATTTAGACAAAAATGCTTTCAAAATAGCAAACATATCTTAGATCAGATTTTCTTTGCCTTACAATTTCATATTTAAAATATTTAGGTGCTCTGTGATGTCACTTGAAAAAGCAAGCTCACGGAGCCATCTTGAATCAGCAATCTAAATAACCTCTTCCTTTTTTCCTTTCTCTTTCAGAAATTCATTTATTTCCTTGCGAAGTTGAAAAAAACGTCTCAAAACCTTTTCTCTGCTAAGCCAGCGGTCTTCATTGTGGTACATCACATCTCCATGTTCACAATCTAAATCGGCAAGGAAGATTTGAAATTGGCGGTGGTTCAAAGCATGATTCTTAATAAAATTAACCTTTGATACAACCACGCTCATCACATGCTTCCAATTAAGGACTTTTCCACATACAGCTTGTTGGTGAATTATGCAATGAAATTGCATTGGTTGCCCACCGTTTGCCTCCAGCACCTTTTTATTCATGAGTGCTGAAACTCCCTTCTTCTTGCCCACCATATTTCTTGCCCCATCTGTTGTTGTGCTTTTCAAATTTTTTTCATGAAAGACCTAGGCTACTCGAAGCTGTAGTAACTTCTGAGAATATATTTTCAGCAACTGTGCTTTTTAAACTCCGCAGAGAGCATAACTCTTTTGTAATTCTAAATTTGGCATTGATGCCACGAATGAAAATTAACAGCTGGGCTGTGTCAGTAGTATCATTACTCTCATCTATTGCAAGAGAGAAGAACTTAAAGAACTTTGTGCTTTCTTTTAGTGTCTCGTGAAGATGTTTGCCAATGTCTTCGACTCTTCTAGTAATCGTAGAAGCTAATAGACTAACGTCCCTAATGTAAGGTAGCTTGTCGGGACACGTTTCTTGCACAACCTTTATCAAGCACTTCTTGACAAATTCAGGATCTGTAAAAGGTCTGCCGCTCTCCCCCATAAACTGAGCCATGTAAAAACTTGCTCTCACAGCTGACTTACTGACATCTTGCAAATTCTCAAACACGATTGGCTGGTGAGAAAGATTTCTCTTAAAAGTAGCAATATTTTGATTGCATACTTCTCCACTTAACTGCTTGAACTCTTTGTCGCAATTTTCGAAATGGCGTTTTACGTTGTACTCTTTCTGCTTGATTACTTCATTGCATATTACACAGGTTGCTTTATTTGGAACAAAAAAGTAATCATTCTTCCACCTTTCATTAAAACTTCTACCTTCTTCCGTTATTTTACGCTTACTATTGCTAGACTTGGGAACTGAAATTTTACTCCGTTTCAACTTTCCAACAAAATTAATCCTATTTTCTATATCTCGATGGCTGCCAGCCGGAATTTCGTAATGCGAAACTCTATCTTCGTACGCCAACTCAGTTTTTGCGCGCAAACTTTATCGAAATACCGATTATGACGTGCAAGGGAGTTTTTGTCTTCATTTCAGCTCCTTTTAACTTCTAACTTTCCAGATAAATTAACAAAAAAGTACAAGAAAAGTATCTTGGTTATATTTGTATGCTGACACCTTCAGCGGGCCGCACTAAACAGCGTGGCGGGCCGCCAGTTGGTGACCCCTGATTTAGGGGAAAGAGATGGCCCCTTTTCATGCTATGGCCAAATTAAAGCAAATTCCACAAGCAAAAATCTTATCACAAATATTAATACAAAAGTGGGCCCACCAAATCGTCAAATATGTCTACCACCAAATAGCTTATTTCTTTAATTGTCAAAACGACCACCATTTACAGTGTGGGGGAACAATTTTATAATTTGTCATAGAAATTGACCAATGAAAAAAGACCAAAAGTCACGTGTGTAATACGTTATTAAAATTGACCAATCACAAATGTCTGATGGAAAAATAGCTTCCAAGGGTCAAATGCTGTTGATGGCAAAATAGTCATTGCCTAAAAATTGCAGCTAAATTACCACCACTTGCAGAGGGAACATCTATATTTTTATTGAAGAACCTTTTTTAACACAAGTAATTTGAGTTTTTTATCTTTTTTGTGCTTTGGTTACATCAAGTATGTCAATGTTAGATCCATTGTCTATGTGCATTTGAAAACTGAAACATACTGATTTAGTGTTTGGCAACCATGATATCTAAACACTTTTTCTTTTCTGAACATTTTTCTCCCAGGCACTTCCTCCTGGACACACCTCCCTGTAAAGGGTAAAGATTGGAGTTGGATTTAAAGTTAGAATTACATTTACTGTTTAGGTTACAAAATGGCTATTTTCCCCATTGACAGCATTTTACTCTTGGAGGCTATTTTGCTGTAACCATTCATGTGTGTTCAAAGAACGACATTTGCTCTAATTCTGGTAGTGATGCTGTAGGTAGTGGATAGTGCAGCTGCCTTGAAATGCAATTGCTTCGAGTTACTGGCAGTGTACTAAGACAAAGGCAGTGCACACTGGAGGGAGGGGCCCGATAGGTAAATATACATGGTAGTGTACAGTGTGTGGAAGGGAAGCTGTGGTTGCAAATTTTTTAATTCTTTATTGAAATTGATCAAATAAAAATGACCAAGTCATTAGTCTAATATGTTATTAAAACTGGCCAATCACAAATGTCTGATGGCATAATAGCCTCCAAGGATAAAATGCTGTTAATGGCTAAAAATAGCCATTGCCTTGAGGTAAAGGCTATAATTATGGTACATCTGCAACATTTATACGTAATGTATTACCTTTTGTTTAATTGCCAAACTTCATTGATTATAATCACATTGCTGCAAATTTGATATATATTTTTTGTTTTTTTTGTTTTATTTGCCATATTTATCCTCCATTTATGAGAAAGCGAATTGTATTGCTATACTTTGGACAGGAAGTCCACACTTGCTTGGGAGTTGCCTTTTTTGAGGTTTATGGGCCACCTGTCTTTCACATAAAGGTGGGGCGTCCCATTAAGTGCCTTGCCCAAGGACACAACAAGCAAACTTGCCAGCTTGTTCTCCACAACCTCTCCTAAATGCTGAGCGCCAAGCAGGGGAGCTATAGATACCATTTTTTTAAGTCTTTTGGTATGACTCAACAAGGGGAATGAACCCCAGGTCTACCGACTGCAAAGCAGGAAGAAAAGGTATAGCCTAAGTCTTGTCAACCAGTAGGCCTACTCATTTGCTTTCACAACACAACACAATGGTGCCAAAGTTGAATCTTAAAAGCCACTTACATTTGAAGAAAAAATTCACACTAAAGGAAGGAAGCTTAATATGTACAGTACATACTATGCTGAACAACAGTGAAAGCAACAGCAAGAATAGGGGCATAAGCAGCGAGATAGCATAACAAGCAAAAGCATAGCAGAAAATCAGCAATACGTTAATGAAGAAACACTGCAATAGTCAAACTTATTTAAGTGATTCTTGAAGGCAGCAAAAGTAGGAGCAGAAACAACACTCTTGGGTAATTTGTTCCAAATTCATGAGGCTCTGTGCATGAAAAAATTATTTAAATGCTCTGTACATGGTCTCCTTAACGGCTTAATTGTAAAACCGTGTCTATGCAAATTGTATTCACTATGACAAACTGAGAAAAAAAACACTAAAACTTGAGTCAATATACCCATGAATAATTTTGTACATAAAACATTAAATCAAATTCAACTCTCGTATACTCCAATGATTTTAGGTTTACCATATTAAGGCAATGAGAGTATAAAGTGTTAGAAATATAACAATGAAAACCAATTTTCTTGAAATGTTTCTGAACAGATTTTCAATGATATAAATGCCACTTTTTAGAAAGGGGGACCAAATTACAGTACTATATTTAAGCAGTGGTCTGATGTAAGTAACATATGCTTTGAAAAAAATCCAAACATTGTTGCTACTGAACCAGTGTAAAATTTTGTGTGAATGAATACAAGCTTTCGAGACAATGCTACAAACACGTTGGTATTATTTAAGGTTACTGGAAATAACAACACCCAGATCACACACTGCAGACAGACTAGAAATCTTTTGATTTCCCATACAATATTGATTACTGGCTTTATCAGCATCAGGGTGGTAAAGGATAGGTAGATGCTAACATTATGCTGGGGCAAGTGATGATGGATAGGATTCCATCCAAGAGATGACACCAGTCAAACTCTGTTGCAGATCATTATTGTCAGTGCTTAAGAGTTCAGCATTGTCAGCATAAAGAAACATACCACTAACAGCATGTTTAGGATGGCAAGACACAGTCAAATTATAAGTAAAGATCAAAAAAAGGGGTCCAAGCACATTGCCTTGCAGAACACCACTAGTGACAGGTAAAATGGATGATAATGCATTACCAATACAAACACATTGGCATCTGTTTGCAATGAAAGAACAAATCCATTTAAAAGTATTATTTGCCATACCATACGATTTGTATGTAACATGGTATCGAAAGCCTTGGAAATATCAGTATAAACAATATGAATGTTTATTGAGTCATAGCTATTGTATCATTTATTCAAAGCTGCAAGCAGTTGAGTGCATGTAGATCTACCTGGTAAAAATCCAAATTGGCTGTCAGATAAAAGATTGTTTGATAATCAATGATCCATTATTTTTTCTGCAATAATACTTTCTAAAATGTAACACACAACTACAGTAAGTGAGATAGACCTGTAATTTATGGGCTTATCACGAGAATCCTTTTTATATATAGATGTAATAATGGAAAGTTTCCACTCATTTAGTATGATGCCTTGATGTAACCTAAGGTTGAACAAATAAGTGATTAAATGCACTAACATAAAACCAACTTGTTTCAGAAAATAAGCAACTATTTTGTCAGGAGATCGTCACATGGAAGTGTTTAATCTGTGTAGGGCTTTAGCAACATCTGCAGATGTTATTTCAATGTCCTGCATACGTCTATGACTGGGCAGGAAGCAATCTTTTTGCAGAAGAATCATAGAACTTGATACTTCAAATACTCTTGCTGCAAATACAAAAAAGTTTTTGTGGAATTTAAAACTCCAGACCTTTTGTTTTGAAGTTTGGAACGATTACCAATACATTACTTATTTAAATTAGAGTACGGTGCTGTGGTGCAGCTCCAACCTCCAATGTGAGTATATGTACCGGTACCTGTTTGTTTAAATGTTGTTCTGTTATTGCAGTTATTTTGCAATAAGAAGTATAAATTAAACAAAAACTTGCTGACAGCTTGATCAGCTAAAACCATGTTGCTTATTCCTGTAAGTTATGTTGCCTCACCTTGTCCAACTTGTCAATTGAATTTATCTAAAGAAAGCAAAAGCGCCTAAACTAATCCCAGTACTTATCTAAAGATTGCAAAACGCTCTTCAGTCAACAACTCAGTCTATCCTATCTTCGAACTGAGAATGAGATACCAGTACTGCAAAGCAGCTTACCTGCAAAACTACTCGAAAATGAACCTTGGCTGCTTGAGCTTGACTCCTTGTTACAACTTAAAATGCTTCCAGCAGTGACACTTTCAACTATTGGCACAAAAAATCCCCAGTCCCGGGAATAGCTCAAATTACTAAAAAATACTCTTAAACAAACGTATTTCGTTGAAATGGCTTCAACAGTGCTTGTTTGTTTATTCTATTTAAATTAGCAATAAAGATGCTATTTTAGCGAAATGGTTTGTTTTAGTGTATTTTAAAGTTTTCATAAAATTTGAGCTGATTTAGTTATTTCAATCATACCTTACTGAGTACATGGAAACAGCAACTGAATCGCTCAAATATGTCGGAGTTGGATGAGCTGAATAAATAGTTTGAGTGCGAATTACCTTCAGATGAGAATTATCTTTGAAAAAATGCGGTAGTCAACGCATTGATAGCTTCATAAATCGAAAAAATAAACCATATACAAATTGCTAACAGCGTCTTAGAGCCTTGCCAATCCCTCAAACAAGTGTAGTGATTTGGTATCCAAACACTACCCGTTACACTGAATCCTTGAGGAACGTCATGCTCCGCTCTCCACAATTTCGCACGTGCTTTGTGTATCGTTAGTTGTGACGCCAAGGTGGTCCAGCAAAGTGTAGACAAACTAAAGTTATGGTTTTTCAGTAATTTTTAGGTTATCAAAAATAAACTGATATATCGAATGAAGGAGATATTTTTTGTTTAATATAATGACAGAGTTATTCAATGTATCCTTCTTTCTCTTTGATAATCTGACGGAGATGAGAAATAACCTAATCACACGTGGCACGCACAGTTTCAGAGTCAATTTCTGCCCAATATTTCTTTAGTTTTTTTTTTGAGGTCAGTCACACTTGTGTAGTTTACACTGCAGGCCTCCTGCTCCAAGATAGACCATATACCAAAGTCCATCGGATTCAAATAAGGAGAACAAGGAGGCCAGAGGTCATTGTGCCAAAAGGATTTAAAATTGTCCTTGCACCAGATTCGGAGCAATCTGGCTGAATGAGAAGTTGTTCCATCCTGCTGAAATGTAATGCCTTCATTTGCGGTTGCCTTCTGTACCCAAGGAAGAACAGATTCTTTTGACATCCTCAGGTAAAAATTTTGGTTAATTTTAATATCACCTTCGATAAAAATTAAAGAAGTTTTGAGACATTTTTGATGACCTAAATATTACTGAAAAACCGTAACTTGAGTTGTCTACACTTCGCTGGGCCACCCTGTATTTGTTGTCACGATTCTATTAGTACTGTTAATTATCTTGGTGAATTGCTTAAGAATGAAATAATTGTTACTTCAAAACACAATGTATTATTTCTCAATAGAACTAATTGCACAGCTCTAATTTGAACAGTTATTGCTCCTGTGTTTCAGAAAAACCTGATAGACGATATAAAAAATTATGATAATCATTTTTCGATTCTCTCGTTGTTAAATCAACTGGTGTCTCCTGCATGAAACATTTTTGCGTTTATGTGCAATATTTCAGTAAGTTGTTTGGAGAAATGGTTACACAATTTCTAGGTGTTGTTGAAGCAACCAGTACCACTGCTCAAACTGAGATTGGTATTGACATTAAAAAGTGTATTGGCCTTGGAATACATGGTGCTTCAAACTTATGAGGCAAGCATCATTTATTGTTTAGCCTACATTACAATAGCAAGATGTACCAAATCTTGTTCTTATGAAGTGTGTATGTCATTTGTTACCTTTGATATGCTTGCATGTTCTAAAGAACTCCCAACAACTTAGATTATTTGATTAGTGAAACATATTCTTGGTTTTAACGATGGACTTTACAACGAAAAGTTTATGCAGAAATCTACAATTTAGGAAAGGATAGAAAGTCCCAATTGCAGCTTATATCACTTGCTGGAACATGCTGGCATGCTCATAGTAATTCTGTTAAACGTCTGTTGCAACAATGGGAAGAATTGAAAATACATTTTTAACTAGCCTCAAATGTTTGTGGTAAATATCTTTCCAGAGAACGGTTTGCAATGTTTTCCGATCTTGTTACTAAACTTTGTTTTACTTTTTTGAAACCTGTGCTTTTGAAATTTAAACATGTGAATCTTTTTCAAAAGGATAACGCTAATCATTGCTAACTTTTTGAGCCCGAAAACATCTTACTTTGTCATTTCTTAAAAGAGTGGTTTATCATGAACATGTATCAATGAACATTGATTTGAATTTTCAGTCCCATTTTTTTCCATTGGATACAGTAGATTGTGGTTATAAATTTACAGAGCTATTAATTAGCAAAAAGTAACCAAATTGCATATCAGCTGAAACAGAATCTTAAGTATAGAAAAGATGTCAATTTTTCAATCGGAACCTGCAGAGAAGTTCCAGAACGATCGCCTGGCAATGCACATATTCTTCAAAAATTTATCTTTTTCTGATTGTCTCAGTTATACTCGTCCTCCCTTTTGTGAGTTGCCATAGGAAATGGTTCATGAAAAAGCAACATACATCTCTTAAGATAGAAAATTAGTGGAGAAAGCGCTTGAACATTGATGGGGATTCAACTTTTGGAAATATTCCAGAAAATGATTTACAGTTTTGGCTCCAAGCTTACACTTTAAAAAACAGTACTGGTGAGTTTCTTGTATACGATCTTGCACACTTTGCATTGAAAGTGTACTCATTACTTTTTAGCAATGCTAAAGTGGAGCAAGTATTTTCTTTTGGTTGCTTTTGTGAAGAGTAAACTCAGAAACTGCTTGAATATAAAGCTGCTCTCAGCAATCATTAGGATAGGTACCGGTAGTATATTTACTTCTACTGTCAGAAGTGATGGATAACCAAGAAATCCCATAATGTTAGGAATGACTCGTAGAAAAATTTGCAAAAAAACCTTTGCATATCAAAAAAACTAACATTCTTGTTGACATGTCAAGCTTGTAATATGCTTCTTCCTTCAAACAATAAATCAGGTAATGTATTTACTTTGAAATTTTATTAACCCAACAGAAAAGAAATGTTACCCAGCAAATTAAGGAACATAATTTTTCTTACTCCTGTTTCAAAATGCAATTGTAGGCTCTATCCAGTGAAATTAAAAAAAGCTTTAACACTGAAAGATTAAAAGCAAAGTTTAAGTATATAAACAAATTTAATTGGCTATCGAATATGCAGAGAATACTGAGAAAAAAGAGTTCCAACTTATTAACAATAGAAAAGATAAGAAAAGGTTTAAAAAACGTAGACAGACAAAAAGCGTATGTTGGAAATCGATAACGTCAATCTTACAGTGCTCAACAAATCAAAAGTTAATATAAACAACGCTGACAAACGATTATTGGCTAGGGGCTTGAATTTTGTCCCCACTCCATGCTGGACTAAAAAAATTGAAACAACGGAATGGTTAAATCTTTTCCATTAAATCAGAAGAACAGAATGATCGTATATATTTGATAGCGGTGATCACAATAAAGTTTTACTACCCAAAAAACTTAAAGTTGCTAAGTTTTCCTGACCAGGAATTGAAGACCTTCACAAAAAAACTATTGCATACATGCAAATAATTAAAACTAAAAAACCTGAATGAAAAAAAATTTGTCAATTTAAAAAACGTCTTAACCTTAATGCTGTGTTGAATAATAGTTTCAAAAAATTAAAGGAGTTAGTGAGAAGGAACGATGTTATTGTATGTAAAACGGACAAGGATGGTAAATTGGTTATTATCGATTTGGCTACTTAAAACAATATTATGAAAAGAGATTTGGAACAATTTCAGGAACATACTATGTCGCAAAACAATTTTGAATAGAAAGATGCAATGGTCAGAAAAAAATTTTAAAAGTTTGCTATGACATTACACAAAGAACAACAATGGATAATAACTTACTATATCACTTTATAGGACTAAAAATTGCTGGAGATCAATATCATAAAATTAAAGGTCCGAAAGCTAAAGAATTTTGCAATAGCACACTGAGATATATCTATCCTTTGTTTAAAATGCACAAGCTCAAACCAGACTTTTTGGAATCCATGATCCCAGAATTGATTCCCATTAGATTATTACAATCTGCAGGAAAAATTTTTATTTCGAGATTTACTGCATTTTTAGAGGATGTTCTATTACCCATTAGTGTCAAATTTTGCCAAACTCAAATTAATGAATTTTGCCAGGATAGCAAAAACTATTTGAAAATATTAACAGAATGGAAAACAAATCAAATGAAAAAGCTAAAATAATCAAAATCATTGTATTTAGTTGCAGCAGATGTAACTGCATGGTACCTTACTATATCGAGAAATCTTGTTTGACAAGTTTTGAAAAAAACATTGCAAGTGGTCCGTCTTTATAGTCAAAAAGCTACAAAAACTATAGTTGAAATGGTGATGCTTTGTTTGGAAAATGATATTACTCAATTTGGAGAAAAATTTTACAAACAAAAAACTGGTGTAATGACAGGAGATAATCATTCCGTCTCCTTGATTAATATCGTAGTGCATTTTATAATTGAACAAATTTGTGAAAATTTTAAACCAACCGAATTATTTTGACAATACAGTTTCACCTCGTTAGCTCGGACAGCTGGGAGGGGGGAAGGGTGTCTGTGTTAGCCGATTGTCTGACTTAACCGATGGCCTACAAGCCATAGCTTATAAACATGCCTAGGGTAACGAAGTTTAGTTAAAAATGCCGTTATTATATAGGCTATTTTGTATTACTACATTTACCTTCATAACATGTAAAAAAGCAGATTTATTTATTTACATATTTATTTATTTTTGTTTATTCAAGTAAATCACCTGACAAAGGCTACGTTGGGCTAGCCTAGCCTAGCAAACAAACCTGTACCGATATCGACTGTTGTTATCAGCTATTACCAAGGTTATTTTCTTTTACCATACCTTTGTGGCGACCATTGATCGTTGTAAATATACTGTAACTTTTCGCTTCATTAACCACGTCGCTATGACGAAATAATGCTGCTGTTACGCTTTGTTTTCTTTGTGTGTATGCCAGTGAGTTAGTAGAGTGATAACTTAGAACGAGTAGCTGAATAAAGCTGGTTGTTGATTTATTGATTGATTTCTTTATCAGGAAGTAGCTATACCTTCATAACATGTAAATAATTAATGTACTGTACACTGTAAATGAATATATAAATAAATAAATCTGCTTTTTTACATGTTATGAAGGTAAATGTAGTAAAACAAAATAGCCTATATAATAACGGCATTTTTAATTAAACTAGGGAGTAAAAAACGAAGTACTACCCGTATTGCTGTCGAAGAAAACTGCTGCTACAATCCGCATTGAAGAAAACGCCCGATTTTAGGCCAAACCTTTTTAAAATTTTCAAACATTTTTTTTCTCACTCTTGGAATGTTTTTCCATTTTTTTTCTTGGTCATGGTCCGAGTTAACCAATATCCAGCTTAACAGGGTCCGTGTTAACGAGGCGAAACTGTACATTGATGATATTTTCTTTATGTTATTCGGATCAAGTAACATAGAATCTATACAAACGGCTTTAACCAATATTTTTCAAAATAATGGCTTGACCTTGACATTTCCCGAGGTGAACAACAAACAGACCGGTCAAGGTGTAGAATTTTTAGATGTACGCAAAAGAAGATGACCCAGTTGGTTTTCTAACAAAAAATTTCACCAAACCAACAGCAGAAGAACGTACGATTTTACACGGAAATTCATACCATTCACTTTATATATTTAAAGGCATCATTTTCAGTGAAGCAGTGAGATTACGCAGATTGAATGAAAGACACAAAGACTTCATAAATAGCACAAAGGAATTAAACGATAAATGTTTAAGTTTTGGGTTTAATAAAAAAGTGACACATAATCCAAAAAGTGACATATAAAAAAGTGACCATAATCCAAAAAGTAAGCACATGGACAGAAAGATTTGAACCTACTAATCACAAAAAACAGACAGAAAAGAATTCGATTTCATAGGCAACAAGGTTTCTACAATTTCTTCAACTCACTGATAAAGAACGCTCCATAAAACCGAAAGCCAATTTCATATACAGTATAAAAGACCAGCTTGATTGGCAAACACATTGATAAAGTACAAAACTTAAGCTCATCAACAACAAAAGACTTTAAAAATTGGCCCATCAAGCCCGTCTGGCAACTTTGCTCTTTATGGAAAATTTGGAAAATATGATTGTATGGTAAGGGGTGTAAATTACCGGTATTTTAAATGTAAAAGAACAATAGACTGGTTAAACTTAACCAATCGTTAAATTGCAGAAATTATAGTATTTATGTTGCTAATTGTGTAAATTGTGATGCTCAAAACGTCGGACAGACAAAAAATAAATTTTCAGTTAGATGGAATAACAATAGACACTTGGAAAAAATTTGATATTTCTACCCAAGACAACAGTACCACTCTCATGCAGCATTCTAAATGTAACCACAACCTTTTGTTAGCATGCCGCCCTAGTTTGTCGCAGTATTTTTCTGTTATATTTGTTGAAGAACCACCGTTTGATATGTTAGATATATGTGAAGATAAATGATTTCATAAACTTCTATAAATCTACAAATTATAAATTTGCCAGCTGTTAAATGATTTATGTTGTGTGTCGCTTGTCACTTTTTCTTGTTTATGACTTAACACTTGTTTCATAATTTTTTGGGTTTTTCATCTTATTACTTGGTGATAGTTATGAGTAAGTAACAAGTTTTCGTTTTTATGTCTTTAGTTTAGTGCAATATCGTTGGTTTAGTTGTAGTCGAAGAACAGTACAGTATAATGCAATGTTTTCTTCCAGTGCGTAGTTGGTCAGCCCCCTAAGTTTATTCCCCGTTTATAGTAGCAATAACTAAGTTGACGGAATATTATTAGCCAGCGTTAAGTTACCAAATTTTGTTCTTTAGCCAGTGTGAGATAGTTGTGCTTTCCTATTTACTACATTATAATTGCGGTAAGTTGGTTTATGCAGTAAAATGCGTCCTAAATTGTGTCGGTACTTTTTGTGTGATAATTTATGATGTGCCTGGTACTTCAAGAAACCGTTACGCGATATGTTAGTTTACTATTTTAACATGCTGTGTATAAGTTGTATTTTCAATCTGAGTTTGCAATATATTTTCGTTTTTGTTAACGGTATGAACTTTCTTTTAAATGGAAAACACTGAAATTTTTAAAAGTCAAAGTGTGGTATATTTCAAAACTGGAAAATTTTTGTTAATTATAGCAATGTTGTGTAATTTAGGCTTAAGTTTGTTACTATTTGCGTTGATGATTTTGAAATTTGGTGTTTTAGTTCATGCGTTGGCATTTTTTTATGCGGTTTTGAGTATAAAATTATTATTGTTCATGCAATAATACAGCTATACTGTCTGGACTGTTTGCATACATTGTAGGCTTTCTCATTTTAGTTTTTCACACTATTTTTGTGTCACAATAAGCTTGCTTCAATTATTGGCAGTGTTTATATTTGGTATTTGAGGTATATTGCATTATAGGAGTATTATTATTAATGCAATGACACAGTTATGGTGTCTGTATATAGCCTACTGCTAGTTTTTCACAACACTATTGCGTCAAGGTAAGCCTGTCTAGTGCCCAATTAGTTTGCTTGGGGTTGCAATAAATTTCATTTGTTTTTCCGATGAAATTCGTAGATCTAACAAAAAAGTGTTGAGTTTTTTGCTGATTATAGTTAAAATTTTGTAAATATTTTGAAGGTTATTAGAGCTGATTTGGCGCTTTTTGAAGTCAGTAGGCTTTTTTTGGGCGCTGCACTGGGAAATATTTCTGGCAACACTGGTTGTCCATGGTTTAACAAAGGAAGAGCACCGGACAAAAACGATCAAACTAACGTTTTAAACGATTTTTGGATACTGATACTTTTATACAAAGCATTATAAAAGTTCTGTGCGGTATTTTTTTCTAACACCATCAGAAAAAATTCTACTAGGAAAAAGCGTTCTAACGGACATTTTGTGATGAAAAGAAAACAAACTGCCTTGTGTTTTAGTGGTGATATGAAAGTAACTGAATAAGTAGTGCCCGGTAGGCGTGCTCAAAATTTAAGTCACTTGTAGGCCTGCCAGTAGAGCAACAGCAGGTGCTAGATAAAATAATTAGCTTTACTTTTCAATTTAAATCAAAATAATACATGTATATTAAATTGTTGGTAAAGTTAAGCCTACCGGTGAGCTACAAGGTTTAACATAATGCAACAGAATTTTTTTGAGTTTGAAATGCCTGAATCTGCCTACTTTTTGATGACAATGCGCAGTTTGATGAAAAGCTTAAAAAGCATGTTGTTTGCAAAATTATGGGTTTTTTAATTTACCTGAAGTTGTCCCCATTTGTACAATAGAAGCTAAAGCCAACTTATATGCTTTGGGTTGTGGAGGCTAACAGGCTTAGGCTCATTTTGCAATTGACACTATTGTTTGACTGTGCACATGCAATGTGTACCTTTAAGGCAGTGATGGGATTCAAAATTTTAAGAACAGGTTTTATGGTATCAAACTCACTAACAACAGGTTTCCTCATTTTAGAAAGCCAAATTCCTCCCCCTGAATTCCATCACTGCTTTAAGGTAAGCTGTTAAAAAAACAAACAAATTTTCTTTCATTTGATTACTTTTTCATGAATATTATTATAGTTATCACATGAACTCAACTTTGATCACCTTGCAAAATGAATAAAGATGTGCCGTAAACAGTACAAAATTTTTTAAATTACTCGTCATTAACCGTTCGCAGTCCGCCACTTTTTACAATGTCGACGCCAGCAAGTCAACGAAAAACTACGCAGACCAATGTATACGGTGCATATTTCAAGCTTTGAAGAATACATGAACCTACGTGTCAAAAACTAACTAGAAAAAAGATTTTGTCAATGACTAAGAACACAAAAAACTCTCGTGCATCCCGAGGAGGACTGTAGACTTGCTGAAGCAGCTAACACCAGATGTTATTCTAGAGATGACGGAAGACTGAAACGCGTGTTTTTATTTTGCATCCAAGAGAAGGCGGTGGGCCGCAAAGGTTTAAGCTTTAACACTGCCTAGTTTATGGCTGCCACCTTTTAATTTGCTGCTGGGATTTACAGCAAGGAGAGGTTCCAGGGAGATTTGTGAGAAGGTTAGTAATAACAATAGTGTTAAATATTGTGTGTTTCTTTTTTTAAATTGAACTTGAGATGTAGAGATTTGTTCAATAGATGAAGAATTTATTTTATCACATTTTGAGAAGTTGAACTGTTCTATTGATTTAGAAGCTGACGGTAGCATTTAGTTGAACCCTATGTTAGCAAAAGGCTAGAAGTGGCTACACGTTTTTATTTTTGAGATTTCGGCATTCCAAAAACTCCATCAACTCCAAAATTTAATTTATGCTGTACCAGTGACCAGACTAACCATTGATCAGTGAAAACACATCACATTACGCAGTTCTTCATTGGCAGACTGTGAACATCCAGAAATCACCAAAAAACCCAGGAAAGAAAAGTTGGAGCAAGAAATAAACCACTAAACAAAGAAAAAAGGCTGCGTATTTATACCAATGGACCTCCACGTAGTTGTAAATCAGATACTAAAATGTTTTCGTCAGGTCGCAGCTAAAGAAGCGAATATTTACTTTTAACTTTTAGCAATGACTTTGCTGATTTACAGAAGCAAAATGCTTATCGTTTTTTCATGATAGTGACAAATCCTATTGGTAGGCCATAGCAGACGTCCAACTTTCCGGAGAAAAACCAATGATTTGCATTGTTGTTTGTAGGCCCAGGTAATATCAAAAACATAACCATTTTGTGGTGAGTCGTTTATATCATTCTAAGGGAATTAGTTCTGGATTAAAAATATGCTTTATCATATTACGTAAATCTACCGGGACGTTAGAAAGCGGGGCTGCTAAACTACAAATAGGCCTACTACTAAAAATCTTTAGATTTCAGGATTTATATTTAAAGCATTTTGAATTTTGTTTTGGAGGAAAGCCACCCGAAGAAACGTTTTTGAAATGTTGCACTTGTTTATCAGTTATACTAAGGTAGGCCATATTCTATACTTTACAAGTTGTTGTTGCCAAGTGGGCTATATTTCTGGTAGTAATCGTCCTTTCTTATTAGGCTACGTAAACCAATAAACTGCTATGTTTTTCTTGGCAAATGCCATTGTAAGCTTACGCTTTGAACTTGAACCTTATGCAACAATCGACTTTATCACGGCATGTATTGACAAGCGAAATCCAAGTTAGTGATGAAACAAACAAAATGGTAGTAAGCTTCATCAAGCCTATTCTAATTAATTGAAAAAATTTCTCGAGCTTTAAGTTATCCCAAAATTTGAATCCATTGTTTATCATTAAGTAATTATTATGGGAGTCCCTACAAACTTGTTTGAATTTTAATTCCTTGTACAGATCAAATCTGCTCAGCGAGTCAATTCTCGGTCGATTTTCATGAAAAGCATCATATGGAAAAAAGCACCATTTTATTTCCAACTCCTTTTGTACAATGACAACACCAATTAAAGACTTGTATAATTTAGTTTATCACAATTTGTAGTTTTCTATTACGTAAACTGGTGCTGCAAAAATGCAAAACTACAGATTATCACATGTTGGCAAGCATACAATTGCAGCGACCACCAGTTTGGATTACTGGCGATCGTACGTAAAACTGTAAATCTTTGCTGCTGCTTCTCATTGACCAAAATGTTTAACAAAAAAGTGGATCGATTTATTAAAATTGAACTGAACATACCAATAAACTAAACAAACGGAATAAATAAAACTAAACAAAACGGAACCAACTGAACTGAATACAGTTTAAAGCAAAATCAAATATTTTTAACTGATTTAAAATGCGCTGAAAGCAAAATTAGAAACTTAAAGTGTGCCCTATTTAACTAATCTGCGCAAACAAAGAAATTAATGAAAATCGCTGAATAGATAAAATGATAATGACAACTTAGGTCAAAAACACTGTTGACATAAAATCCAAGTAGGAAACCGCTACGTAGCAGCCCCCAGAGATTGAGGTACGGGAATATCCAACCTCTTAAAAAAAGATGTAGCGATACGAAAGCAACAGTTAAAATATTAAATACAGTGAGTCCTCGACTTACGACGTTGATCCGTTCTTCAGGCGCGGTGTAACCCGAATTTCAATGTAAGTCGGAACATCATAAATAAATTACTCTATACGTACTGTACTGTAAAGTATTTTACTATAATAAATTGTAACAATTAATGTAAAAAACTATTTTATTTGAAAAAGAGAAAACAATTCCATACCACGTGAATTAAATGAAATATTAATAAGATGGTAAAGAAGCTGGAGTAGTAGAGGCAGCTGAGGTAGACGGTAGAGGCTCTGTAGTAGTAGAAGCAGCTGATGTAAAGGGTGCAGGTCTCTCCACTTTCTTAAAATACTGCTCTAGCTTAGACTGGACAGACAGCATCCTCTTCCCATCCAAGATCTCTTTAACACTGCAGTAAATCTATGATGTCTCTGGAAACCTTAGTGAACCTTTCCATGTTAAGATCCTGAGCCTCAAAGGTTGCCAACGCTTGCTGTATCTCAGAAAAACCTTTTGTCAAGCCCTGCCTTGTGAAAGCCTTAGGGTCTGGGGTGGGGGTTTCTTCTTCCTCCACTATAATCTGCTTCTCCAGTTGTACCAAGTCCCCAGCAGATAACTCCTCTCCATGAGATTCCAGCAGCTCTATTCGATATCATTTTTTACATTTTTATGGGGCGCGTTCGTAACCTCGAAACAGCGTAAGTCGAGACCGTCGTAACCCGAGGACTCCTTGTACATGCGAGATAACAAAGTATTTTGTAACTCAGTGTAAAAATGTTGCAGTGATCGGTTGCTGTTTCTACACGACATATGAAAATGGTCACTACAAGAAACTGGCAGTGCCGGTGAGCAACGTTCCCTCTAATTTTTGATAATGCCGCGCGGAAAAAGTAACGAGTGCGCTGAATCAGAATTTTGCTAGGCAGAATTTATACAGGTCTACTACCCAGTATTACCGCTCGCGGACATGGTGCTCTCCAAAAAAGAAAAAAAAGAAAGGTCGTCGACTATCTCGTGTCGCTCTCCAATTTTTGTTACGCTACCTAATTGTCCAAGCTTCCAGACGTAGGTAAACCGAGATTTCACTGCAAACGAATACCTCGCGAAACCTTTGACTTCCTGTGGCCTACTTTATTCACTTGTGTTCAGAATTTCACGTCTTTCTTTATGTTGGAGACTGCGCAAAGCGTTGTGGTAACTGCGCAAAGGGGTCTAAACAACTGCGCGGCCGCGCACGCGCGCAGCTTAGAGGGAACATTGCCGGTGAGTAGCAATGCTATTGTCAAATAGGGAAGGCAAAATAAAATACTCGAAAGTCATTCTTACACAAAGGCATAGATGTGCCATAGGATACCATAAAGGGTAACTGATAGTAAAAGTAGTGGAGTTTAATCAAAAAAATGAATTCAAAAACTACACATAACTATGCGACATGAGCATTGTCGCATATAGCTACGGACCAGTGTAGGAAAAGTTTTCTCAATGCCTGAAATGATTAAAATGCTGCCTGTAGAGGCTAGTAGGTAAAACATGACTAGGTTATAGAAAACCTGACAGGTTTCCTGAAATACTAGTTAGAAGGAACATTATTGAAATAAACAATCAAACCGCAAACCAAAAATCTGAAGAAAGAAATGGATGGGTTGCGCAAAAGGCTGTCTTGAAAAACGCCATCAACTCCGTTATCTTCTGGGATGTGGGATTCATCTACAGACGTTGAGGTAAGACAAGAAAATGTTGGTAGACGAAGGTCCAATGATTGTGCGCACCACAAAAACCAAAACTTGTCCATCATTAAAGACAGCAACAACACCGAATGCGTGGTTCTTCGTTGACTCCGTCGGACTGACGTAGCTATCACCTCGGGGTCACCAGTTTGGATAACTGGCGATCGTAGGTAAAACTGTAAATCTTTGCTGCTGCTTCTCATTGACCAAATGGTTTAACAAAAAAGTGGATCCATTTATCAACAAATTGAGTAGAACATACCAAACCAATTGAAATTTAACAGTGTGTCGCACCTCGCACTTCATCGAGCTGCCATGCCAAACATCTTTTTGTCTTTTTTTTACATTTTTTTTTATTAGTTTGCTTTCAGTGGCTTAGCACCTTGCTCCCACTGATGTGTGTGATTCTAGTTGTTTAATGTAAGAGCTGTGTTTGCTAATTTGCAACTTCGTGCGTCCCCAGTTTGACGCCCAGCTTGCGCGCCTTTGCTGCTTTACCCTATGATTTTGCTGATGAAGTAATGTTAACTGACGAATTATCTACCGTCAGGTTTGTAGCCGCTCGGCTATCTCCGTTTCAAGTATATCGTGCTCCTATAGTCCGCACGCCTGGCGATGTAACCTCACGCCAGGAATCTAGCCTGCATGGCTTTCCGGCAACCTAGACGTGATATTGCAACGCGTATTGTTTATTATTATTGTATGCGTCTAAAATCACACACATTTATTTTTCTTTCTATATTAGGGCTAGATTATGTTTATTTTTATCTTCTCTTGGTAGCTCGGTGATCGGCTTGCCTTTCCCGCCATTAGGTTGTTTATCCGTTATTTTTTTGTTAATGTGACGTGTGCAGTGTCCTGTTTACATAGACGTGTGCAGCGACCTAATTCATGGTGTCGCGTGCAAGTTTTGTTACCGACCATGTGGTCGGAGGTATTGTGCTCTCTTTCTTCGTCGATCGCCGTGGCGGACGGACGTGTTGTGGTTGTCTGTCATGTTTCTCGTTCGTTGTTGATCGTCGTGGCAGAAGGACGTGATTTTTGATTATCTGCCACAGCTTGCGCGAATTGATGAAATAAAATATTGCTGTAGTGCTTTCTTCCTTGTGACTGCCATAGTTCCTAGCAATTGGGGTTCAGTCAGCACGTTATTGCTCTAAGGAACTTATTTCCTACAACGGCTTCCTTTCGTTTGGACAAAAATTTAAATCTGTCCTCAAAGACTGATTTGCAAATTGGCTAGATAACAAAATAGTGTTAACTGTACAGAAGATTCCTGATTTTAAAAACCATAAAACCTTTTGTTCGCGCCCATCAGAAAAATTTAGTGCAAACGCTTGTGAAAAGTAGTCCCATCTGGCAACTCTGGGCTGAACCATGACTGCTAGCTCGACCACGCACTAAAATGCCGTGCTTCGGAAACAAAATTTACCAAAAAACTTGATAGACTCGACGAGTTGAATACAAAATTTTCTGACTGTGCGGTACCCGTGCACTGCAGTAGGAAACAATTGAATTTTTTGCTGTAGTGCACGGTAGTACGTGTCCGTTTACGCGGCGCGGTTTACCATTCTAGTGGACTAGTGCCAAGTTTTTTTATTCTTCTTGTTCAGCATGGTACCACGTGGCAATTGCCCATCTGAAATATTCAAAAATTCAAAAGTAAACTCTCAAAAAGGAACTTTTTCACGAAAATTCTAAGTTTTCAAAGTTTTTGGGCTTATTATTTATTTCAGATAAATCTCAAAAAAAACGTCTACAGCCTAGCTCTTTTAAAAAGTCAAAAAGTTTTCATGTTTGGAGTGGGCCTCCCAGAAAAGATTTACGCACAAACTCTACCAAAGATTCTCTTGCTAGGAATTAATCACCGAAAAATAAGATACTTAAAAAAAAATTCGTCAAATAAAGTTTTTTTGGAATTATGCACTTAGTCAAAAACTGTGAGATTTGTACAATAATTGTCGCCATAAAAATGAAGCATTAAGCTAACTTGTTGGATCTACATACAAAAACTTTTGACTCCGAGAAACTAAATACAAACAATCTCTATATGACGATTTTAGTTTAAATAAAATTATTTTGATTTGAATTCCTAAAACCTTTTAAAAAAACAAAATTTTTAAAATTTATGTGTGGATACTCCTAGAACAAATTGTAAATTTAAATTAAAATCTTCAACCAATGTGAATATTGATTAAACAAAAATTAAAACATAGCAACATTGACGCTGCATTAACCATTGGTCATTGACTGCGTGATCAACAACAACAACTTTTATTTCGTTCAAATAAACGTACGAGATTTGAACAGGGCAGTGAAAGATCACTAGTGATCATCTAGTCAAACTGCCCTTTCTTGCATCACAATTACTTATAGTATAACAGCAAAAGCGTAAGACACAAAGCAAAAGCATATGTACAGCTAAGCTACAGCAAAACTATGTACATCTGGCCAGAGTAA
The DNA here is from genome assembly GCA_963675345.1 of Trididemnum clinides. Lineage (NCBI taxonomy): Eukaryota > Metazoa > Chordata > Ascidiacea > Aplousobranchia > Didemnidae > Trididemnum > Trididemnum clinides. The sequence continues at coordinate 19,237,877 of OY776297.1, read as the reverse complement.
AACTAGTATCACATATACATCAGGCCAGAACAGAAGTACCACTACTACTTCTTTGTGTAGTAGCTCTAATATGTATATGATTAACGTGGTATCAGAGATTTCAATATTAGTATTGCTTTAATAATAAACTTGAGTAATATTTAGTGAAACTATGCCAAGACAGAGATTTGTTTAAAAGTGAAGTTTTGTTCCAAATTTTTACTCCATGAAAATTAAAAGAAGATTGCCCATATTTAGTGTTGACTCTTTTTAAAAAGTAATTTTTATTTTTAATGGACCTAGTTAAATAAGTATGCTGTTGTGATGCAGTTCTGAAGTAGGAATTAAAATTTTCTGGAATCTTGTTATGGTGAAACGAGTGCATGAATTTTGCTATTTCTAATTCGAAAATATCTTTAAGTCGTAAAATATTCAAAGATTTATACAAAGTGTTCATTGTGACACAGTCTGCAAGACTTTTGAATTCCATAATTCGAATGATTCTGTTTTGGACTACTTGGACTTTCTGCAATAGGTTGTTTGCAGCAGTACCCCATGCTAGAATTCCATATTTAAGATGTGAGTAGGCAAAGCTATAGTATAGTTTAACTAGCGTTTTTTTGTTCACATAGTGTCTCATTTTAGATAGGATTCTAGCTGCATTAGCAAGTTTGTTTACTACATGGTACACTTGTTCTTTCCAAGTTATTTTATTATCGATAAATACTCCCAAATATTTTACACAATCTGTGTTTGAAAGTTTATGCCCACCAACATGAAGTTGAAATTTTGTAGTACAACTCTCTTTTGTTTGGGAGCAGAGATAAAGTAAACGCTTTTTTTATAATTCAAAGACAATCGATCGTATTTCATCCAGTCATTGATGATAGCGAGTTCATGATCAGCTAAAGCTTGAAGGTTAATGTGATTTTTATTTTTGAGTATTAACACGGTATCATCTGTAAATAAATTAACATGAAATTTGGTGTGTAGTGGTAGATCATTGACATATAATGAAAACAGTAAAGGTCCAAGTGTAGAACCCTGTGGTACACCACACATGATAGTATTTATTTGAGATTTTATATTATTGCAAACAGTAAACTGCTTGCGATTTTGTAGATTGCTTGTCAAAAGTTTATGCATATTGCCTCTAATTCCATAACTGTGGAGCTTATCCAACAGAATTCTATGATTTACTGTATCAAAAGCCTTGAAAAGGTCCAAAAAATTACAGCAAGTAAAATAACCATCATCTAGATTATTTTGTAACATATTTCGAAGATCTGTTATGGCCATTTCAGTTGAATATCCTTGACGAAATCCAAATTGCTGCTGTGTGATGAGTTTGTGAGTGGTAAAAAAACTTTCAAGTCTAAAATATAGCAACTTTTCAAAGATTTTTGAAACAATTGACAATATCGAGATTGGTCTATAGTTGCTAACTATATCTTTGCAACCAGATTTATGAATAGGAATTACTTTTGCATGTTTTAATATAAATGGAAAATCCCCTTTCTCGTAGCAACCATTAAATATTTCACTCAAAAATGGTGAAATTATAGGGGCCAGTAGTTTGTAGAATTTATTTGGTATGTTTTCAGGTCCACTAGCTTTTGATGTGCCAAGTTGTTGAAGTTGCAAAAGAACTTCTTCTGGACTTATGGGATCATAACAGAATGATTTCATTACGTTTGTTGTGCTAAACTTTTTTAATTTGGTATTTGGTATTTTAGCGTCCATTGAGGGCCCAACATTTGTGAAGTAGTTATTAAATATATTGCAGATTTCTGTATTTTCACTTACTATTCTATTGTTTACATCTGTAATGGTAGATACAATTTTATGTTTATTTTTTTTTGTGCCCAAGTATTTCATTAATAATTTTCCACTGTTTAGATTCATCTTGTTTTTGTATTTCTTTTTGATAGTAATTCTTTTTTGCTATTCTTTTGAGTTTGGTTAATTTATTCAAATATATCTTGTAATGGGTTATCAAATGTATTTTGTTCTGTTTATAACATTTTTGGAACAGTGCATTTTTTGTTGAAATAGATTTTAGCAATCCCTTAGTGAGCCATGGTTTTGATTTTATTTTCATTTCTCTTTGAGAAAGTAGTCTTAAAGGAGCATGATTGTTGGTAGCGCTGGCAATAACATCTAAAAACTTGCTCATTTTTGTACTAGGGTCAGAAAGTTGTTTCAGCTTTTTCAGTCGGTAGCTAACATCTTCACAGTATGACTCAGCATTGAAATGTTTCATATCATGTACTTGTTCTTTCAGTTTAAAAGGTTTATAAAAGTTATTTTGAATAGTGCAGAAGGTAGGCAAGTGGTCAGACACATCTAGCACTAAGATACCTGATGCACATACTTTTTCTGATGAATTTGTGTATACATGGTCTAGGATAGTTGATGATATGGAAGTTATTCTGGTTGGCTTGTTAATTAGTGAGCAGCATCCAGAAGAATATACCTCATTAATATAATTTCTCACTTTAGGCTCAATGTTTTGTTTGGATAAATCTATATTGTAATCTCCTAGCAAAAAAAAAGAATTATTGCTGTAGTCAAGAGTAAGCATTACTTCACAAAGTTTATTTTGAAATGAGGTGAAGGAAACTTTGGGATGTCTATAAATTATGCCAATTAGTATATTTTTTTGTCGTTTTTTACTTGGTTTGTTTATAATTTCAATAAAAATATTTTCACAGTCTTCACTATTTACAACGATATCAGATTTTAAAAGATATTTTAGATCATTTCTTATATACACACCAACACCACCAGCATTTGTAGGGTTACCATATTTTGAAAAGCAAAAATCGGGACATTGTATGACGAAATTTGACGAGGTGAAATTTATGGCTTCTCCAACGTTTTTTTTATCAAAAGTGGGACGGTGAGATGCGGTTGCAGGCTTGGTTGTCGAGGCAATGGTGCAGATCTCAAACCAAAGACGAAAATTGGGGTGATCTCCAAAAAAAAAAAAAAAAGGTCATCGGCTGTTAGTTTCACGATTTGTGTCATTTTCAAGCCCAAAAATGAAAAATTTTTGCAACCGAGCAGGCGTTGACCTTTTTTTTTTTTTGGAGATCACCCCAATTTTCGTGTGTGTTTGCAGATCAGCACCCTTGCCTTCACAATCACGCTTGCAACCGCATCTCACCGTCCCGCTTTTATTGAAAAATTCATTGAAATGTCCATAAATTTGGTTAAATCCGTTGTGTTTCACTGAACCAAAAAGCGGGATTTGCGATCAAAAAAGCGGGACAAGGCCTCAAAAAGCGGGACGTATGGTAACCCTAAGCATTTGACACAGAATCAATATGCTCAAAATGATAATTTTCTAGTTCAGCTTGATCAAGAGTAGAGGAGTTTAGCTTGGTTTCTGTTACAGCAATTATGTGTGGTAAATTAGGCAATTGCAACAAAAAATCTTCAATTTTATATTTATTTTTTGGCAATGATCTTAAATTAAAATGTATTACTATTATCTCATTTCTTTTATTGGATTTCATCACTTCAGCAAGTTCTAGCAAAGTGTAATATTTACAATCTCTGATGTTAGAGTTAGAAAACGTCATTAAATCAGTATTAGATTCAATATCATTATTTTTAATACTCATTGGATCAGTAGATAGCAAACACGTGCTGAACAAAAATTTTATGATAAGTACTCTACTTGCTTATCAAGTTTTCCTCAGTAGCCGTAGGATGTAGTTCCACCACCAGTTTTTGATAATCATTTTCACTCTGAATGATTCTTGGTTCGTCCTTCTCATTTTTTTTCACAAAAATTTTACCATTTGTGGTCCACAAGTATGCATAATGATATTTTTTTGTCAGTTCTTTAGTTTTCCAAAGCAGTTTTTTCCTGTACTGAGTTAGATTTTCATTGACATAGAGCTTAGTCATGCCTGGAACTGGATATTGGTGAGGTTGAATGGTTTTTGCTGTTTTACGTCGATTGTATATTTCATTACGAATATCCCTGCGCACAAATCTTGCTATAATAGCTGGAGGGACAGAACTTGCAGCTCCATTTTTAGGATGCTTAGTTGCTAAACGATGAGCTGTAGAAATATCACTTTTTGTAATTTCAACATCCAGTAACTTACTAATTTCGATAACAGTATTGGTCACATTTTCATTCTCAGTTAACGGTACTCCTTTAAACTCCAAGTTTTGTCTCCTTCGGTATTGCTCTATAACGTCAATTTTGCTGGTATCACTTTCTGCTACTTGTTGTGACATGCTCCTTTGCTTGGCATAGATTTTGTTATGTTGCTGTTGGGCTAATGTTAGCCTATCATATTCTGCTTTTAGGTTATCATACTTCAAGCATATAAATTCTTGACTGGATTTTAGTTCAATAATTTGCATCCTAAGTGCTTCCACTTCTTGTTGGTGCTGCACATTTTTTTCAAATATAGCTTCCTTTATCATCAGTTTAAGTGACTCTTTTACTTGCTCAGCACATGTATCAATGATTTTTTTCTCATCAATTGATTCCAGATTTAATTTGCGACTTCTTGAATTTGGCATCCTTCACAGTTATACACTATATACAGTTATACACTTATTCAAAAACTTTATTCAAACAGCAAAACCTTATTCAAATAGAATGAACTACTTGTCTGAAGTCCTTTTTGAACTACTTGTCTGAAGTCCTTGTTTTCATATATAAGCTAGATAAAATGTACCAGTTTATTATTATTATTTGTCAACACGACATCGTGGTAATTTTCATGGTATGTAAACAAAAATTTTATTTTGATCAAGCGTTGCTTTGCCTGGGATAGGAGACTAACTTAGCTCAACCCTTTATCAACAAGCCTATTCTGCTATTCCATTAGTTTACTGCTGGGGTCCATTAGTAGTGCGTCACGACCCAAAGTTGGGTCGCAAGACCTTACATTTTAGTTTGCAAAAAATATCAATTTGTTTAAATTATTCTGATATAATATTACATTTTTGTAGGTGAGTGCAAGTACTTACAATTCCAGCAATTTCTTTTCGTAATGTTTCATGGCTTGTACAAGTATAATGTTGGTTTATGGTTGCACAATGTTTACCCATATGTTCGTTTTTTATATCACAGTTACACTCTATGGTTAGCTAAGCATTGTGTTGCCGTCGTATAGCAAATTACTTTCAATAGTACATGTAAGAGAACTTTAAATGAATTTTTGATTTTAGTTAAAAAAAATCTCAACCATTATTAGCGGCTGTGATAAACGTTTTGATTCCCTCCCAACAACCTATTTATGTGAAATGACATTTTCCACTTTATCATACATTAAAAATAACTACAAGTTCAAATGGAATGCAGAAAAGATTTTTGGGTGGCTGTCTCCAAAATCACACCTAGACTTGATTTGTGGTTTTCTAAACAAAGAGCCAATAATCCTCATTAGATAGAATAAGTTTGAGATTCATTGATTTACTCTTCACATACCAAGTTTCATATGACTTCATTCTAAGAAAATTGCTTCAATCATCAGCAGCCTAACCTTACTATTAAAGTAAACATATTTTTTGTAAATTAAGCTCAGTAATGTTTTGGTCGTGAGACATTAAAACTCTGTTTTTTGGGTAGTGCCAAAAAGTATTTGTGGACCCCTGGTTTACTGAATCATTGAGTAAACGTATGAATTGCCTGCTGGTATTAGGAAGTTGCTTTTGAGAATTAATCAATATCAGAACAGGAGTCTTAATTCACTGTTGTGGAACTATGCTAGCGCAGGCAAGACATTTCTTTTGCAGTGCAACACTCTTTCTCTGCTGGCAATACAGCACTCAGAAGTTGTTTTTTGAGCACCTGTTATTGTCAAAAAAGAATGAATAATTATGTACACCAATTTATAACTGTGTTGTCAGGTTTATGACATCATAATACACATAATGAGGAATAAAGGCATAGCATTTGCAACACTTTAAATAATTGTCATATTTACAGATCAAAAGTTGCTGTTTACTAGCGTTTGCTGATAAGCTACAAAGTTGTTAGGTTATTTGTTAACGCCAAGCTATGCATTTGTTTATGGTTCCAAAGTAAGAAAATGAATGTTGATGCTGATATAAATGCTGCAATAGATAAAGAATTAAATGCCTTGTCTGATGCTTCATTGGAAGAACTAGATTCTGATGAAAGTGACGTTGAGATTGAATTTGCCGATAAATCATTTTGCAATCCAACATTTCACAATGGTAAACTAACAGCCTTGCCAAAAAGCTACTAATAAAATGCTGAAGTTCTGTGGGCTAACCCTAATTTTTAGTCTAACTCCATCTCTAACATTGATTTGCAACTTTGCAGAATTTCTTAGTTTTATTGGTAGCTAATTTTCTGGTACACTTTTAATAAAATTCTGTGTTTCATATGTTAAATTGTGAGATTGTTGTAGGCAGCTATTAATTTTGAAATAAAAGCTTAGTTAAATTGATGTTTTCCTGGTATTGATTGACGTTTTTTGGTTGAAACATTTTCAAAATATGCAAATATTTTATGAACAAGAAATTTATATGGCACCAACACTCTTTTAGCTTGGGTTAGGATCTGGGTTGGGGGCAAGTGTGGGATTAGCAATTTAACCAAAACTCTTTAGTTCCAACAAAGCTTTTCTCTTAAACAAACTTCCTACATTTAGTCAAAGGTAATGTCTTTAAAGCAACAGTAAGTGCCCATTTTGCTCAATATTAAAAGGTTTTTCTGCTGTGACTTTATCAAAGACACCAAAATTTGCGTTTTACAAAAATTGAATGTTGTCTAAAAAAACTGCAAGTTTCAAAATTTCGATGAAATTAATCTTGAGCTTGAGGCCAAGATTGTTGGGCCTGTGTCAAGTTCTTTTAAACTGGAGAACTTTATATTATATGAATTGACTGCTTGGAGTATTAGTTGAAGAATTGTGAAGTTATTTACTTGTGCTCACTACTAGCTTGATCGCTACACTGCTTCTGTTTTTGGCAGATGGTTCAAAAGTAGATTGGATGAAGTTGTTTTTAAACAGAACACATGAGCAGTCAAATAGAATTGAAAATAGTCTTCATGATGCTGACATTGTGTTGCAAGAGGTACTTGAGCTGCTTTATAGTTTGTTTTTGAGCTTGATATTTTCTGTGTCAATCTATCAAAAAAGTTGGTTCATTTTGTTGAAAGCATCAGCCTATTGCAGTCCTGCAGGATAACGATAGATGCTAAATACACAGCAATTTCGAGACTTGCTTTGGAATTTCCAAGTTTAAATATTTTGCTTCAAATGCCTGGTATTACTTCTCAATAAATTTACTGCCTGTTAGAATCTGCAAATATTGGAAATCATCATAAAGTGCGTACTCAGGGGCATAAGAGTGTAGTAGTTGTGAGGTTTAAAGTCATTGAATCTTGCTCTAACACATATTCATAAATGGTACTTTGATCCATTTGAATGATGCGTTTCAGATTATATAGCTGCTTAGTATGGTAAGTTATCTAAAAATGTTTAAATTCACGTGCTCTTGATCTTTTTTTGATGATAGAGTTTTTGGAAAGTTTTAAAAATTAGATTTTTTTACAATTTTTTTGGTTTTCACTCATCTACTGCTAAGAGGAAATTATTAATTTATGCTTTATTGAATTTACTCAATGTAGGCTACATTTACTTCCAAGAAATAACTGCCTGATTTGTAAACTGCTGTTTTCAGCAGTGTGAAGCTTACAGTAACGCAGAGAAAAGTTTCAAGAAATGTCTCTTTTTTACGACATGGTCTAATTTTGTTGATAAATGTAATAAAGTATTTTTCAATTTTCAATATTATGTGACTGTTGCTGTACTTAACTCTCGCGTTGAAAGTTTGAATTTTCTGACAAGTGCTTTAACAGATTGATAGAAACGTCATTGCATGTCAGTCAAGGGCATCAATGGTTAATGAGGAAGATGTTGAATCATCAAATAATCCAACAGGTAAATTTGATGTATTAGTAATCATGTCAAAATATGACCAACTTTTGTCATTCAATTTTCCCCATAATTCTTGCAAGACGTAACAGAGAATTTAGATTCAGCATGGCCTTTGTAGCTTTCAATTGAAAAGTATATTACTCTGCCAAAGTTGTATTACCATCTTTGTTAAAAATAAAACTTTCTTCAGATGCTTTGCTTGGATAGCAATATTGATGATCATTTGATCAAGCACAACTACCATCTTTGCTAAATTAAGTAGGTTATTAAATTTGTTAAGCAGTCAGTTGTTACTTGTTGTTGAACTTCTTGTTGATATTCTCAGTTCTTACAAGTTTGACAATTTTTTTTGAAATTCTTGCTAAATGCCAAAAGCTTAATGCATACTGCAGTTGTTAAACAAAGATTTTTGCTTAGAATCATCTACTGTCTATTCCTTCCCTTCGCAAGCAGAGGTAATTTTGCTGTTCCTACTTTAGTATTAGTTGTTATTGAGTCTGCTTTATGCTTGTTGTTTAATTTTCAACACGTTGAGATTTTATATTAATTCGTTATGACTGAAGGAGCGTAGATCTTTTTGTAATTCAAGGAGAGTAGATCTTAGAAATTCTATTTTGAATTCTCAATTGGGTGCTAGCAACAAAACTTTATATGTGATTATTATTCGGATCTTCAAGACTCAAAAAAAAGCTATGGACCTGCTTATCTGTTTTTTAAATTAAATTATGTAGTTCCTATTCAGCAACGTGCTATGTCATCAAGCAAATAAAATAAAGATTGCAGGTCAGTTCGAAATTGCACATATTATCAACAAAATATCTAAGCTGTAGTGAACAGAATTCCAACAAAATAAAACTCAAAATACTTGTTGCGCTACTAGCAAAAGTGAATATATTTCCAATGATTTTAAAACTAAGTACTTGTATGATTGTAACATTTACAAATAGGATCTGGCCTTAATCTCTTGGTGAATGCTGTCTTAATGCTGAAATAACTTCAATTTTTTTGCTTGCAGGATGTTGTTACTCAAGTCATTACAGAAGACCATGACGATGCTTGTTTTGAACTGAATGATTTTGATGTTTTAAAGCTGGAAACAGATCGACGTGTTCCGGTAAGTATTAATGCTCCATCCTCAGTTCTTAACAAACGTTGCTATTAATTTTGAGACTCAGGAGAATAGAATGAAATGTAGAAAGGTACCGTACCTTCTTTCTTAATTACATTACGGCAAGCTAAATACGAAATATTTTTTGCATAAAAAGCTACAAGAATAAAACAAAGATATAGAAAGTTTGCATATATTGGCGAATAAACTGTTTTATAGCTTTTTTTGTATTACATTTGTTAGGTTTAGTAGTTTGATATTTTGTCATATATTGACGACCTCACACTGGTTCAATATATGATTTGCATTGGTTTTGCTTTGCTATGTTCCACCTTGAAGATATTTTGCTTCATGATTGAGAGTTTTCATAGAATTTCGACGCTTTGTACCAGCAAGAAATTGTTTGTCGGATTGATGATATTGAAGCAAAACGACTCGCTTCAGAGAAGCATTTGAAGGAGTTAGAAACAGCAGAGAGAAAAATACTTTACGATCTGGAACAAGAAAGAATGTTCCGTGAAAAAGAGAAAAAGAATAAAGCAGCTTGTTGCATTCAGGTGATTAGCTGGTTGTAGGTTTGTACAGTAGGTCGCCGTTATTGCGTACACCACTCCTCATTTTTCGGCCTAAGGAACCGCCTCATAACTCAATCAAAATCAGGTTGAGAAAGAGTGTACCAACCGTCAATACAAATACAGCCTGGTAGGCTCAACACCAACTAGGCAGAGTGTTTGTGGTGAGTAGTCAATCACTTGTGTGCACTGTGTTGGCTGCAATTGTCAGTTTTTGTGTGCGATTTTGTTGACAATGAAATCATCAACTCCTGATTTTTGGATGGAGACATTTTGTGAAATGAAACGTCCTGCGTCACGCCACATCGTTAAGCAATTGACGCATTATGACGTGGTTTGCGGAAAACAAAGTCTTATTTCGAATCAATCATGAATGTTGACTGGTGGTATCATCGCCAACAAGGTGGACAACCATTAGTAGACCATCATAATCAATTCTACTGTTACACTGAGTTGGAACTTCAATATTATAAGTTGGAATTATCGTGTTAGCGCAATATAGAGTCCGGGACAAAAGTTTAAGATCATCTTCACCAAATACGCACATTTTACTGAAAAGGCTTCTTAATGACGTAATACTGCATATTGTTGCGTTAGAATGCATATTTAAGTTTTGGAAACAAACTTTGCTACCTAAGAACATTTAAGTTTTATTTCTTGCTTATTATTTCAGACGTCTAAAAGTCGTCTAAGGATTTCCAGCATTCGAGATGACCGTGTTATCGCCAAAATGCCAAGATGGCCAAAATCCATTGATAGCCTACGCCTAATTGTCTTTTCACTGATTTTGATACTTCTTTCTGCCATTTCAGCCTGTATTTTTTTAGCAGAGCTCATGAGAGATTGGCTCACTACCTTCCTGATAACACGGTCATCCCGGATGCTGGAAATCCTTGGGCGACCTGATTTTTTGCTGTCCTTAAAAGTACCTTTGTTTTGAAATTTTTTGATGGCGTTATGCACAGCAGTCTTGCTAACGTTCATCTGCCTAGATATTTCACGTTCTGAGAGCTTCATTGTGCTAAGACTGACAATTTGAGCGCGTTTTTCAGCGCTGATTGCTGGTTTTTTGCCCGTTTTTCAGTTTATTTACTGTTAAACGTCTGAAATACTAAGCAAGAAATAAAACTTAAATGTTGTTTGGTAGCAAAGTTTGTTTCCAAAACTTAAGTATGCATTTTAACGCTACAATTCGCAGCAATACGTCATTAAGAAGCCTTTTCAGTAAAATGTGCGTATTTGGTGCAGGTGATCTTAAACATTTGTCCCCGATTGTACAACCAGCTTAGATTAATACATTTTTTTACACGTTGTTGTGTTTTTCAGTCGTGGTTCAGACGCTTTGTTGTTCGAAAACAATATGGTTGCGAGCTAAACCTACGCTTGAGAGAACTAAAGGAAAACAGGCTGAAAGAGAGAATTCGAATTCTCGAAGATAAAAAAAAGAAAGAAAAAGCTGTTTTTAAAATTGAAACGACTGATAATGATGGTCACAATAAAGATGATGGTGATTACGTTGAAAAAGATGATGGTGATCATGAAGAATATGATGATAGTCGTAGTGAAGACGATGACGATCGTAGTGAAGATGGTGGTGATCGTGGTAAAGAGGATAGCAATCACAATAAAGATGATGTTGATTTCATTAAAGATAATGCTGATCATAATGAAGATATACGTGGACATAACAAAAATGTTAGTTCAATTAATATTGCTGGTACTAATCAAGTTCAAGTATCTGATGAATTGTATTTAGAAAATGAACAGTCACGCGCGACCTTTTCATCAAGTGAGATTTCCATTGTGCAGGTGAACAGTGAAGTTGATTCAGGCCACAGAAACTCGAAAATTGATTCGCACACCTCTATTTCTGAAAAAGATCTTGCAACAGATAATGTTATGAATTGCGAGGAACAATTGCCTTTTACAGCATCACCAAACGTTCACCAAACGTTCACCAAACCAAACGTTTCTAAAAGCTGCATTATGAAAAGTTTTGATGGTGAATTAACCTCAGATGCTGTTTCTTCAAAAAGTGATTTCAGTACTTCCACTATCTCTACTACTACAATTACTTCTGAAAGTGAAAGTTCATTTGTTACTGCTGGCAAAGATATGGCTTCTAGTTGTTTAGATACCGTTTATGGAGACACGTCTGTGACTAGTGACGTGATTACCGCAGCTCATCGCGATTCGTATCTGCAGTCAGAGGGGGATGATTCACTCACGTTGAAGTTAATTAAAGAAGATATCAACATCTTGGAAAAGAGTGTGGTGCTGAGAGAGAGCACCAACTGCGAAAGCTCGCCACCTAACGCAAATAAAAATCATACAACGTCTTGTCTTAATCATACTCTTAGCAAAAACTTGCGTAACGCTATTGAAGATGATATAGCGGCGTTGCAAAAGTCAGTGGTACTAAATGCAGCCATAAGCATAGATGCATCGTTTGAATGCGCCAATAGATGTTCGATCAAAAAAGAATCAAAAACAATCTATCCTTTTAGCGACGCTTTGGCATGTAAGCAATCTTCTGATAAAACTGTTAGTGCTAATTTGTTGGACACAAAAAATGCTGACAAGTTTTCGATAGCCAAGAGCACGCAAGAAATTTTAAAGGCTAAACCCCTTGAATCTTCTATGCCATCTACACCCAATTTTGATTCTAATGAATCTGTTACTGCTGATGATACCGATGGTGCTGTCAACAAATCTTTACCACTATCAACCAATGTAAAAGTGCATGGTGCTGCCGTGAATGATGGCACTACAGTTAGCACATCTTCACCTCGTGGCAACATTTCATCTGTGGAAGACGTTGAAAACTCTTCATTATCACTAAACCCTGAAGATCATGGTCTTTCCAATTTACAGAAAGATATTCTTTTGAACTCTGCTTCAATCATAGACAGTAATACATGTATTCCTGGTGAAGATCCAGCAAAATCTTTGAAAGCAATTGGGATAGAAGATACATGTAATTCTAATGCGCTTAAAAATATTGCTGTGACTTCCAGTTTAACTTCTCAAGAAATAAATGAAGTGGTCAAAACGCCTGAAACAAACGCAGCATCGATTTTTAACTTCTCGCCAAGATCGCTGAAGTCAGCTTCTATTCAAGCGCACAAAGAGAAGGATGACATTCTCGTAGTTTCATCAAATGAAAGACAAACTGTAAAATCTGTAAAGATTTGTGAGAAAGAAATACCTAGTATGTTACCAAAGGAGATTTCTCCTGGGTCAGTTTCTTCAGAAAAGTGCCAAGTTAACTCAAAAGAGAGTAATGCTGCTTTATCTGTAAGTTACGACAGTGAAGCAAATTTTCCTGCGCCTTCATCTATAAGCCATAATATAACGGCGCCACCTGAGTCTAAAGTCGGTTTTTGTCAAGCGCCAGGTGTTGCAGCTGTTGGGAAAAGCGCTGGTTTTGAGAAAACCTTATTGCAGCCGTTTAAGCCTACGTCTGAATCATTAGCTACAGTTACTGTGAGCAGTAACTCAGAAATTGATTTAATCGGACACCCTGAACAAAGTTTATTATATAAAGTCCATGAGAATCACGATGAAAATGACTCTGAACAGGACGTCAGAAGTCACAGCAAACAACTGACTGAAGGTCTTTCTAGTCCTATACCTACTAAACGCGGTTATTCATTTGGAAGTCAATGCAGTTCCTTGTGGAAAGCTTGGAAAGAAAAGTGCATGTCGTGGAAAGTCGATCGGATGGTGAATGCCAAGTCGAAAACCCCTTTGAAACGCACAATTAGAAAGTCATCCGCTGCAAAGAAGCTACCCCCTTTTTCAGTAGAGGAAATCGTAAAAGGTATGTACTAGAGTAAATAATTTTGATAAGCTTTGTCTATTCCTTTATAACGTAGACTTTTTTCTATTCTTGGCTTGTAAACTTCCTCACTTAATCTTTTTGTACTTTTTTTCTAAGTCTCGTCATGTATGGTGTCAAAAGTAGTTATTCCGGACAATCCCCACCTCTCAAGCTGCGAAATTTTTTCTACCTATATCAGGTAGAAACTGGATTGGACGTTCCTAACGCATTATGCGTATTGCACTGATCACGTGCTTTCACTCAGGCTTTGTTGCCGTAAGCTCGATTTATAGCATTCAAATTTTAAACAATCTTATCAGGAAAATGGCCTTTCCACAAAGAAGTGACTGAGGAGCGTAGTTTGGAATCTGTTTCTCGAATCCACATCAATATGTGTGATGGAAAAGGACGAAATATGCTCAATATCTACCGATGTGTTAACCTCACGCATTTAACGCTGATTAATTGCGGTCTTGTGTCATTGGAAGGGCTACAAGCTTGCCCATGTGTTAGGGTAGGATTGTGTTGTTGCTTTTGAAGACTGGATTGTCGTGTGTTGGAAGCTTGTCGTGTGTTGGAATAAGTTTGTGTTTGTGCTTTTTGATGCATTCAGTTTACCAAACGCTGTTTCAGAACTTCTTAACTATGGTTAATTTTACATCCCGTAAAAATGGTTATCTTATGGCGATAGTACAGTTGGATTTTCATGGAAAGATGTTGAATTGTGCTCATCGGCCAGCGCTTTAATGAAATCGACCGTGCTTTCAGTAAATCCGTTGGGTTTTGTTGTGTTTGCCCTTCCTCTTTCTGGAGATGAAGGCACGACATAAAGCGGTTATTTTTTTCTCCACACGGCAAACCTGATCAGGATCAAGCTAGGAAAAAGTGGCAGTCTATTCGGACAGTCATAAATACAAATTGCAGACTGATAGCTTCACCTTAACAAGGCAGACTCTTGTTGTTGGGCCCTCGAATAGTGGACATGCTTGAATTAATATTTTCAACCTTTCACTTCATCTTTATTGTGAAAACGGTCTATTAAGTTAGTTTCTGCTTTACAGCACATTGACGTTTCCTACAACAATATAACTGTTATGTCATGCGATGGAATGAAACGCTTGGAGTCGCTGGTTGCTGTTGGCAACCGCTTAACGTCTATCCATGGCATGATCGGATGTAACTGCCTCCTTCTCTTGGATCTCTCTGACAACAACATTACCAAGATCAGTGGCTTGGATGAAGCGCACAATCTGTGCCATTTAAGGTAATCTTTGCGTTTAAAAAGCCGACTGGGTCAGTTGATGCGGCTGTCGCGAGGAGAACCCGCGAGGCTACGGTCACTTCGGCTCTACCAAAGTGGACTTTGAGAATGTCTGTATGTACATTATGTTTGTCTTTGGAAGGTTCAGCTGTGTTGCGTTGACTGGGCAAAAATATCTCATAAAAAGACACGTCAAGGCTTGTTGCCTACAAGTGGTAAAAAACGACAGAGCATGTGAAGAACTGGTTGACTTATGTAATTGACTATTTGGCCTGGAGTTATTATTGTAGTTCAAATACCAGCTAAACCTTGCGAAATTTTAAATTGACTTCTAGACTTGTCTCAGCTACCAGCTTAAAAGGAGAACGTTTAAAAGATGTGCTTAGTTACTGCTTTACCGGCTAGCAGTTTTCTTGCGTGGTTACGGTCCATGTGGCAGGATGGATGTGTCAGCACTACTGGGCACCCCTGGTGTGTCTTGACACAAGACACACCAGAGGTTAGTTTTCTTTTATAGCAGCAAAGGTTATTTTGTGCCCTTTGTTAACAATATCTTAGTTATTACTGTTCATGTTTTTCTCTTGCAACTTGTTTCATATGCTACTTTTTATATTGCAGGCTTTCCCACAACCAACTTATGAATGTAGCTGGGTTGCATGCTCTTAAATCGCTTGTTTGTCTTGACGTATCCAATAACAACTTATCATCCTTAGATGGAATAGAGAATTGCGGTTTGATCCGAAGTTTGAATGCCTCCTATAATTGCTTTTGTAAAATCCCTGCGGAAAATTTAGCAAATTTTGTAAGCTTAATTTGTTTTAATGCAATTTTATGATATTATCTTCTTCCATGGGCTGTAGTAATAAAAGCGACCGTTTCGCAGTCGGTAGATCTGGGTTTGATTTCCTTGTCAAGCCCTGTCAAAAGACTGGAAAATGGTATTCGCAGCTTGCTTAGTTCCCGCTCAGCATGAACGGAAAAGTGTTGAGGGAGTCGGCAAGTTCGCTTGCACTCAACGATATACATCCATCTTTACGAGGCGTGGATGTGGTACCTCGTCGAGAATTGTGAGCTGACAACCGCAACTGAAGCACTTTGTAAAAGCATAAAACCCTCGGCTTGCTTCGGATATATTTAACTCTCAAAGATTTACCGTAAAAGAAAGAGCGATTGCGATCTCAGGATGTTCAGGATATTGACAATACATTAACTGCTCATCATGGGATGACAGCACTATGTGAAACAAGACAGCCAGACTTTTCGCTATAAATACAAAATGATCAGACTACGAGAAAGCGGCATTCCAATTCGGATCAGTCTCGTACGCGAGCTGGAAATCTCACCATCAGCAAGGCGAACTGTCGATGATGGGTAGCCCATGGGTGTCTATTGCAACATAATGAGTGAGGAACCTCACCGCATTAACCTGGTGTAGCACAGGCATTTTTCGTCGGCTTGGCATGACTGTTAACTACTGGGTGTAATAATGTTACCAGGCTTATTAACTCATACGTATAGAAACTTGTCTGTTTTGCTCTAGATCTTGCTTTCTGATTTGGATTTAAGCGGCAACAACATTTCTGAAATCGATTTTACCTTCAACCGCGATCAATTGTTTTTGCCTCTGTTGTGCAATCTTCGCTTGCAACAAAACAAAATTTCTTTTGAAAACTCGGACCAAATTTGCCTGCTGTCACAAACGCTTCCCATGCTTCAAGAATTAAACGTGTCTCGGAATTTGATATCAAGTCCTGACGAGTTGGTCTCTCAGCTTCAAGTTTTGACTCGCTTTCGGAAACTCTCGTTGACCGAAAACATGCTTTCAAAACAACAAGAAACGGATTTGGTCAGTTGCTGTCGAAAATTCAACTTTGACGTTATCATTCAAGACGACGTCATTGTGACGTCATCCGAAAAACTTGTAAACGCTGTTCGGCGTTTGTTGGTGCTCCCTGGGGCTTTGAACGACCACGATTCAGTAGAAAAACCTTGCAAGGATTTTTATCTGAACATGGTGACCACACAGCTAGAATCTTATTTCGATCTAGTGCGAACCGAAATAAAAGAAACAAAGAACTTTCGCGGATGGAAACTGTCCAACCAGACCCCCTTGAAACCAGTCAGTGCACCCCCTGATATCTATTCGAGCCATTCTGATTATCTGAAAAAGCATTTTGATCTTGCGGTTAAGCACAGGTTAGTTAATTGAGGTAACGTTAGCTATCAACATACTTTTTCTAAACCAGTCTTCTTTTTTCTGGAAAGACGCGAAAATGGCAATGGCTTCAGTTTTTCTACTTATCGTGCAATCTTAAAGCTTAGCGACTTCGATTAGCTCGGTGCTAAGCATTGTGCAAGTGAAATAGCTTTTTTCTTCGGCTATTTATTGTTGGCCATTTCCTGAAGATCGTTGTTGTATAGTGGTAATTATTCTTGGCTTCGGAACAAAGTGCTGAGAGTTTAAAACTCTGTTGAGACACCATTGGCACTTGTCACCAAAAGCCTCCGCAATTTAAAGTGCCATTTTACTTAAATAAAATGCCGGGTTTAAAAGCTAGCGCAGAGTTGCAAACGCACAGCACGTCTGGCCTAGAAAGCGATAAGAATAGATTTTAAGGTCTAGCTTTAATGTGAATGCAGTACAACTGTACGGTGCCGACTGCAATCGCGAAGTTTTGAGTCCCAGTTCTTAAAAAAATTTTTTCGTTTCGGTTGGAGTGATTGTGGTTGAAATGTGTCGTGCAAATGTACTGGCAACTTTGAAGCGGATCAAGACAAGACCACTTTTTCTAGGCGGCCTTGATCTAGGCGTGATCAGTGCAAAACGCTTTCTTATATTCGTGGACGGACATTAAATGTGACAAAACATCCTCCTTATTGATTTGGGTGACAAACCATTTTTAGGTTGATACAAGAAGGGAAACATCAATTCTTCGGAGAAAAAATAGAAAAGAAAACTACTTTGAGCGATCCAAGTGTCTTTCAACACGTAAAGAGTGAAGCCGGAGACATAGATGCAGCAGCAGAATTTGAAGCAGCAAAAACAGTGGATCATTTACCAGTAGTTCATCAAAAGCTAAACGAAACACAAAACGCCAGTATTCAAAGTTTAAAAGCTGCATTTACTGAGCATCACTCAACAAATTCACCGTCCAGTATTTTTGTGAATACTAGCACAGGTAGGTGACATTTACCAGCTGCATTTAGCATGGACTAGCAATAGTCATGTCATCACCTGGGTTTGTTGCGATGAACGTTGATATTGGCTTGTGTCACACGGGTTTGTTGCGATGAACGTTAATATTGGCATGTGTCACCCTGGTATGTTGCAATAAACGTTGATATTGGCAGGCGTACAAATGAAGAGAAACTGTAAAAAATGTGGCTACTAAGTTGAGTGGACGCCTTTGACGCATTTTTTGTTGAATTGTGTTTTTGCTATGAGGTTAAATTTATTCTCAATATTAGTACAAGCATTTCTAAAGCTGAATTGTATTAGGGCAAAGCTCACTTTCTGTTTACAACGACATGGTTTTAGGATCTAGTCCGCTGCCACAAGTCGCTGAGCTAAGCAAAGTTGAACAAGTTCAACCAACAGGACCGCTTGAAAATCTTTGTGCAGTAAAAATACAGGTTTGTTCATGTGGCGCTGTTTAATTGCTGGTATTGATAGGGCCTATGTAATTGAAAACAATCGATAAAACTATTGTCACACTTGCTCAAAAATCTGTTTATCTGCTTTCGCATTTGGCTGATTTAGGTCACTAATCTCCGATGTTTTTGCACTCCAACCGCTTTAGTGTGAAGATATTTTCACGGGCCGGCCTTTAAGACGTGGCAGATAACGTAGTGAAAACGCATCGCTTTTGGTATCTCTTGGAGTTGGTCAGGGAAATACGTAATCGTTACCCTGCATGTAGCAATTTCACCCTTTTTATGCGAGTCGGTAGCAAACTGATCATTTAATTGCATCTCTGTGTGTGAGCTGTTGGATAGTAATATTTCGTTCACGCTTTAATTGAATTTCATACAACTCGTGTAGAAAACAAAGTACATTTGCGCCTGAAATAATGATTTGAAAGTTATAGTTAAAGCCATTTGTCCTGGGCACCCTGATAGCAAATGCCTTATGGAAAAGTATAATTATAAAGGGTGTTTTTTTGAAATATTGCTTTCACGTGAATTTTTTCGCTAGGATTCGATTTATAATTTGTTTAAGAAAGACTGTGTACTTCATTTTTCCCGCGTGGTTGCGTTGGTAGAAATCGATATACTACCGTCTCTGGTAGCTTTGAAACTCCTAATCTGATATGATCAGCACTAAATTAAGGGGGCAGCAAGAGCATATATTTGAAGGACAAGTGGTTAAAAAGAACGCTTATGGAAACTGGAATAAAACCTTGTTGTTTTTGAGGAACACTTGAAAAACCTGTATCGTAGAATAGAGCCCAAAATTTTTGAAAAGGCTGTCCATTTCTCAAACAAGACCTTTTATTTTGTGGTGAAGTCTTTTTGCATAGGAACCTACTCTAAATTTTGAGAAAAGTTGGTGCGCACAAGAGGAAAAAATGGGGTTGCGTTTAGGAGTGGACCCTAGCTTGTAAAAATAGTTGCCAATAACTTTTTAGATTGTGTGTAGCTTTATTTTGCCAAAGTGTATCCTGGTTCCTGCTGGTTTTGATCCGGGGCTGAGCAGAATCTTAGTGACTTTTTTGCGTATAAAGGTTATAAGACTAATAGATACCGGACGACTCATGAAATTATCCCGGTATCGTTTATGAAGTGGTGGACAGTGCTTTGTACTTTTAAGTATGCGGTGGAGGTTCAAGGAGTACCTTGCTTACCATTGGTAATTGTCAAAAACGCATCAGCTGGCTTTTTCATAAAAATCTGATGCTGAAGAAGTTGTTTAATGGCTGACATACTACCCATTAACAGCGACACGATGGTATCGCGGTTAATGCGTTCGCTTCGTAGGAGGCAGACCTGCTGGGTTCAATTCCTTTATGGAGTCATACCAACGACTTAAAAAACAGTGTCATATAGCTTCCCCATTAGGCTCTCAGAACGAAAGAGATATTGAGGATAACAAGCCGGCAAGCTCGCTTGTGTTTTTGGGAAATGAACTCAACAGAATACCTCCATCTTTACGTGGCAGACAGATGATGGGCCCGAGCAATCTATTCGTCGTGGTGGCCTATCAGACTATGAACTTGCAAACAGAGCATGAACTCATACGTGTAAATGGATCAGCAACGTATAGGTTTGTATAATACTGGAAAACGACTTAAAACGACGTTAATTGGCTTTTCAGAGTGCTTGGAGGAGATACGGGGCTCGCAAGCAATTCCTGCAACTACTTGATCGTCGTAGTAGTGCAGCTACTTTTATTCAAGCGTGCTGGAAAGGATACGTCGTACGAAGAAAACTGCAAAAAGCTTTTGCATCGTTTAACGTAAGCAGTCTGCTTTGAGCTTTTGACAAAAGATGTTTCACTTATCTGCATTTGCATGTAACTCATTACTGTAAACAAGTGGTTCTCAACCGGTGGGCCATGGCCCATTAGTGGGCCACAGCATGTAAGTCATGTGGGCCACAGCTTGGTTTTGTAATGCATAAGCGAGCTACGGACGTCTGTGTACTTTGAAAATGGGTTTGCATGCCGAATAAGGTTGAGAAATACTGGTCCAAATGAACAATCGCACGGACCAGCACCTGTGTATTAGAGACGTAATGAGTTTTTTTTATTTGGAAGTCAACTTCACTGCCATGATGTCTTATGCTTATCCCAGTGACATTGTAATTATCACATCAAAGTTCTTTTGACAGGGGGCCACAAAAATTTGTGGCTCCTTGAAGTGGACCACGGCACGAAAAAGGTTGAGAACCACTGCTGTAAAACTGGCAATGCTGCCAAAGCCTAAATCTAGCTTTATACTTACTAGCCAATGACCATTGTTACCGCCGCGACTGTGCAGTGGTTTGAGCGTCCGCTTCGTTGTCGGAAAACTTTGAGTTCGTTTTCCAAGTCGAATCTTACCAAAAGACTTTAGTAAATGATATTTATAGCTTCCCTGCTTGGCGCTCAGCACAAAAGGGACATTGTGGAGAACAAGGCTAGCTTGCTTGTTATGACCTTGGGCAAGGCACTTAACGGGATGCCTCCATCTTTATGAGGCAGACAGTTGGCGAAGTCGAGCAGTCTACCAGTCGTGGTGGCCCAGTCTAACTGAAGACTAGCAAAATGGGCTAGTCAGAAGCTCATAATCTGAGAAGCTTCTTCAGAATGAATAATCTTACCCATACGAAGAAGACCATTGTTCGGTTGATTGATATAACATGCATATGCGAATCCCACTTTCAGCCTTATTTTGAAGAGGTTGGAAATTGTAAGACTCATTCAATTTCAAAATAGCCTTGAATAGAGCTTAAAATAGTGCAATGAAATGAAAATTGGTTGAAAATGGACTTCCTATTTCCTCAAGCCTGATCGTAATCGGTTCGTGTTGCGAACCAAAACAACAAAACATGCTTAGAAACCTTGTAGCCTTCCATTTTTTTTGGCTTTCCCGAAATGACAGTTCTAAGGTTTTTGCACGACAAAACGTGGAAGGACTTCCTCAAAATGTGCTTAAGTATCGGGCCCACAAGTGAAAACATCTCCACAAGTAAAAGCACGATGCGAACAGTAGTTCTAGAACTGTTAACAATCCATCTTGCTTCACTTTCACTTCTGTAACTTAGAATTCAGACGAAGCTGAGGTTGAAGATTTTGAAGAGGTTGATTTGGGCCAGTTGGAATTTGATGAATCGATTTACGAGCAACAGTGGGCTGTCAGGACCCATGCTCATCTTCCTGATACGCCTCCTCCGCCCCCAAATCGAGCCCACAGTGCTGGAACAAGAGTACCCTTCGATTCGCCTTTGAAATTGCCACGAGATCATGTCAATGCGGATGTAAAGGTCGAGGTAAATTTGAATGCTATGAATTTATGAGTTATAATGAAATCACAAACCTCTAATACACCTAGCAATGAAAGTATAGTTGTGCTCTTCAAAACAGTGGGGTTCAAACTCCTTTTTCAGCGTTATCGGCATTAGGTAAGGAATGGAATCAGAATTACAAAACTCGCTTTCTAATTGAAGCCACATACAGTCAGGTAGTTACTGGTTTACTCGCAAACGCACGCCACATCAACTGTGTTTAGCCTTGTAATACACGAAGGAAATAACAAGAGTAATATTTTTATGTTTAGATAGACAATTCTCAAACAATTTGGCAAAAAATTGCATCGTTTTCAAAACCACCCTTACCACCGATCACTCCTACAGGTTTGTGGTGATTTGCTTTGAATGCATGGATTTGCCGGTAGATTTTCAAAAAGTCGTCTTCGAATCCAGACCAACATCGAACTTAAAAAGCTCTACTTGAAGTTGGGCTTAATTCAATGTATTTTATAATCTTGTTTTGAGTTCAGTTTGTTTTGTCTCATTCAAGTCGAGCTTAAGTCTCAAATCCGACTAAAGTTGAATGTGAGCCTCTCTTTTCGAATTTTTGTTCTGGATTGCGCCTCATTTTGGATTCAAAACGAAGTTATGTTTAAAGTCGACTCAAGTTCAGTTTGAGAATGTCTTTCAAGTTCTGTTGAAAGTTGACGTCAAGTTCCAAGATTGACTTAAACTGAATTTCATGTTTTTTTTTATTATTATTCAAGATAGATCTTAAGTCAAACTTAAGTCTCGAATTAACCTCAGTTTAGTTTTTTTTCACAAATTCCTCTTTAAGTCATGTTGCCATGTCTGTTGTGTTGTTGTGGTTACCCTTCCTCTTCCTCGGGTAGGAGGTACGGCACGAAAGCCAATCCAAGTTCACGCCGTCAACCCAATTGAATTTGGCTAGGGGAAAGATGGCAGCCCATTTCGAACCAGTCATGAGTGACTGGTAGACCCACCACCAACAAGGCGGACTGCTATTGGTGGGTACTCAAGAGTCGCCTCTTATGACATGCTGGGTGAGCAGCTTCAAAATTGTAACCCGGTGAAGCACGGGTACGCCACCTGTCTGCCACATAAAGATGGAGGCATCCAGCTAAGTGCCTTGCCCAAGGACACAACAAGCAAGCTTGCCGGCTTATTTTCCACACTATCCCTTTTTTATGCTGAGCCCCAAGCAGGGAAGCTGTGAATACCAGTTTTTAAAGTCTTTTGATATGACTCGACTTAGGAAATGAACCCCAGGTCCACCGACTGCAAAGCGGACGCTCAAACCACTACACCATCGCGCCGATCAAAGGCTATGTCTCGGTACACCTATTATTTCTGTATCCGCCATTGTGTTGCAGGAAGTGCCCCTTGCTCAGCTCGACATCGCGTGATCAGCAGAGGTGAAAGTTCAGCGACTGACGCTGACACTCATCGTTCAAAATATTCGAGGAAAGAGGTAAGGTTTTGTCTAAAATGTCAACCACTCGTTTTTGATGTTTAATCATCGGCCACCCGCTGTTGTTGTTTAACCCTCCTCATACTAGGAATGGAGACGCGGTGAACGTAACCTTGAAATCTTTATGTTGTTGTTGTTGATTACCCGACCCCTTCCGAGGGATGGGGGCATGGCGGAAGACCATGGAGCCCCAAAAGCCGGGTAACTCCCCAGGGTCTGGACCAGAGGTCATAGAGAGACAGAGAGTCGCCAAAGAGTGAGCGGCGCAAAGAGTCCGTAGCAGGACAGTGCAGAATGAGATGAGAGATGTCCTGGGACGGGTGTCCACAGGCGCTGCAAGAAGAGTTCTCAATTCTGCCAATCCTGGAGAGATAGGAACCTAAAAGAAGGCTGTGTCCATTGCAGCGAAGACGAGAGAGGACACAGCGAGCATGACGAGGGAGCACAAGTTCCTCAGTGGAAATTGAGGGAACCTGTGTGTCAAAATACTTTGAAGAGACAGTACGCCTCCAGTCCGAGAAAAGATGAGAGTGGATACGAGAGATAAGAGGAGAGAGACTACAAGGGATTTCGGAGGGCGCAAGCAGCGCTCCCCGTCTGGCAAGCTCATCAGCTGTGTCGTTCCCCGGGAGAAACGAGTGTCCGGGGACCCATTGTAGCCTGATAGAACAGGAAGAGAGAAAAGACAGTTCCTGCCAGATCTGCCACAGAGTTTGAGATAACAGGAAAGGTGGAGGAGAGGACAGGGTGGCGAGGACAGAACGAGAGTCAGACAGGAGAAGAGAAGAAAAATGGCAGACTTTATGGTGTTGCCGAGACCAGCAAAGAGCGTGCAGAATGGCGCAGGCTTCAGCGGAAAAACTGGAACAAACTGGGCCTGCCGAAAAGGAAAGAGTGGCCTCAGTGCCACAGAGAGAGCAGTTGGCAAGAACGCCGGAGCCGCCCTTGCCAAAAGGAAAAGGAACAGAGCCGTCTGTCCAGAGTACCAGATCATGAGGAGGAAGAGAGTCAAGGTGGGCGAGAGCCGCACCTTGGCGAGAAAGAGGGGGATCAGAGCGAGAGCATGGAGAGGAAAGGGTGGACTCGACCGTGAAGGAAGGCAGATTCCAAGGAGGACAGGGAGGGCAAGCAACAAGAGCCTCCCTAGAACAAGTAGAAGGAAGCATGAGCGGGTGAGTGGACGCAAGAGCTCTCCAGGACGATCTGCAGAGTCTTGGATTCACTCCTAGTCTGGCCAAACCTGAGATAGGAAAGGAGGTTGGGAGACGAAGAGCCCGCTTATAAAATAAAAGAGTGAAGTGAGTCAGAGTGACTCGTAGGGGAGGTAGAGAAGCCTCGGTGAGTAGTAGAGGGATAGGGGAGGACGAGAAGCAGCCGGTGATGGCGCGACTGGCCGCTCGGTGGAGGCGTTCCAATTTGGTGATATTGGTAGCGCTTAGGAAAGGAAACCATCCGGGTGAGGCGTAAGTAAGAAGGGACCGAAGAAAAGATTTATACAGAAGAGAGAGGGACTCCTTAGAGGGGCCCCATGAGGAAGCAGAGATACAGCGTAAGGCCTTGAGACGTGGCAAAAACTTGGTCTTCAGCGAAGATACATGCTTAGAAAAGGAAAGAGTGCAGTCGAAGGTGACCCCAAGAAAAGTTGGAGTGGGATTGAAACGGAGGCGGGAGCCGAGTAGGAGGAGGTTGGGCTGGAGGTTAGCCTGGTGGGGATCCACTGAGAAGAACGAGGCCTCACATTTGCTCGGATTGAGAGGAAGACACCAGTACTCAGACCGGCGCTCCAATCGAAACAGAGCTCCTTGTGTGGCCTCCACCGCCGTAGGGACCGAGGGGGAGGAGGACCAAATGGCCAGATCGTCAGCGTAAAGAGAGCAGCTGACGGAAGAAGGCAGAGAAGCCGGAAGATCAATAATGAAGAGAGAGAAAAGTACAGGGCCAAGAACGGATCCTTGCGGAACACCTCGACGGACTCGAAAGGAACGGCTTTTGTGATTTTGAAAAACCACAGAAGCGCGCCTATCAGAAAGGAAAGATTGAGTCCAACGAGCAAAGCAAGAAGAGAGGCCAGCCGAAATAAGTTTGTGGAAAAGGGCGGGATGCCAGACAGAGTCAAAAGCTTTTGAGAAATCGATAGTAGACAGGATCGTCCGAGAGCCCGGCCTGGGTTTGTTAAACCCATCCGAAATGGACTGAGAAAGGTACAGAATTTGATCGAGTGTAGACCGTCCAGGGCGGAAACCGGCCTGGCGGGGAGAAAGAATGGAATTAGATTCCAGAAAAAAGAGTAGACGGGATAGAATGATGCGTTCAAAAAGCTTTGATACGCAGGAGGTGAGAGAGATAGGCCGGAAGGAAGCAGGAGAGTCGAGAGGTTTTCCCATCTTATGTATGGGAATAATAGAAGATGTCTTCCAGATGGAAGGAAAGGAATGTGAAGACCAAGAAAGATTGAAGATGTGAAGAAGTAAATCCATGCCAGAGCGAGGAAGATGCTTTAGCATGGGATAGGCAACTTTGTCTGGGCCAGTGGCAGTGGATGAGGAGAGGTTGAAGACAGCCGCAAGAAATTCAGCGGGAGAGAAGGGAGAGCAAAAGGACGAGTGAGACTCCACAGAGCACGTGGCTCGGCGGAGCTCAGTGAGGTAGCCTCTGGCTCTGCTGCGCAGGGCCTTTGGCTGAGAAACGGAAAAGTGAGACCTCAGGTAAGCGGCATAGACCGAAGCCGATTCCCTGGGAGAAGAACAGTTAGGAAAGTTAGGAGAGGAGGAAGACGAGGAAGGAGAGCCAGCGATAGAGCGAAGAAGAGAGTGCACAGATTTAGGATTAGATTTAGGTGAAAGAGAAGTGCAGGTCGTCTGCCATGCCTCAGCCTTGGCCTTGGCAATGACTGACGAGGCACGTCGAGAGGCGGAGATGTAAGCCTGGCGATCTTCATCACTTCTGTGAGCAGTAGCGAAAGCCCTGCGTCTTTCACCAACCGCTTCTTCCACCTCAGCAGACCACCAGGCTTTAGGAGGGCGTTTGATGCGGCCGAAAGGAATGGAAGATTTGGCCGCATTCATTGCCAGAGAGGTAAAGAGAGCAGCTGCAGAGGAAAGAGAAAGAGACGAGTATTCCTCTGCAGAAGGACAGTGAGAGTCAAAGTGAAATCTTTATAGCAAACTTAATCAAGATTAGGTTGCAAGAAAGTGGCGGCCATTTTGACCAGTAATAAATATAGATGGCCCCATCAACAAAGCGAACTACTAGCACTAGGAAGCTAAATGTCGCCTCTTACTATCTGCTGGGTATGCAGCTTAACTGTTTAAATCTGGTAAACCATAAGGAATATCAAAATAGCTGCTCGCCCAGCTTATAGTTGCAAACAATTTTTGAGTACCCGCAATGACAGTCCGCCTTGTTAGTGGTGGCTGCCTGTCTTGTTTTTGTATTTATCAATGGGCTAAAATAAACTGACGCTTTTAGCTGGCCTGATTTGATTGAGTTTGTGATGTGAATTTGGATATTTATTTCACATCAAGCCTCCAACGTAAAAGAAAAGATTAGGTTAGAGCAATCTCTGTTGATGCTTTCTGAACGACAGAAGTGCCTTTGTGATAAGTTTAATTTGAGCCGTTTTTTCAAATGTTCATAATTTGTTCTTAAATTCTTCTGTGTGACAAGTTAACAATATAATGAGCTTTTTGAAACATGACTGTTCTCAGGAACAACTGGCTAGTGAGTGGGGACTACACAACCATGCGTCTGCTGAATTAATGTTAAAGAGAGCAAGAAGAATGAAAGGTGTTGCTTTTGTGCATAGATTGGTGTTATTAGTTCTTCAACTAATTAAAAATTGGTTGTTTTTGTATTTGTATTGTTTTTAGATTGTTTCTTGTTAGCATTTGGCGCTCGTTTGACTTCTAACAAGTTGCATACCAAAACATGGCGATTTATTTGTCTGCATCAATTAAAATAGTTTTGAAGAAATGTTTACTTGTGAAAGCTACGTTTTTAATTTTAATGCAATACGAAGATGTTAAAATTTTTCCCATGAGTACATAACAGGTTTTAAGATTGCTGCTTACAAAACATTAAAAATGCTTTTAACCTCGTACATACAGTAATACGTTAATTAGTCTATGCACTGTTGCTTCATTTTTTGATCAAAATGACGTCAGCATTGTTCCTCTACAGCTACTGTTTAAAAACATTTCAAGAAATTATTTGTTTAAAAATTTTGTGTTCAGGTCGCAAGAAAAAGCAAGTAAACGCAGAAGAGAAATTACGTCGCTTTCATGAACTGAAGCAGAAAGTAACAGAGCAGCCGGTGACCTCAATGCGCAAAACGACATACACGCAAAATCGCACAGAGTATTTTAAAGGCAAACACAGAATTTATTTTACAATGGATTCTTTAGCTTACATGCAATATTTCTGAAAGACTTTTGCAAAGACAACTTAATGAGATAAAATTCCACTTTTTTATTGCAAAATTAGGAACACGCAGCGATGGTTTTATGACCGGCGCGATGGTGTAGTGGTTTGAACGTCTGCTTCGTAGTCGGTAGACCTGGGGTTCATTTCCTAAGTCGAGTCATACCAAAAGACTTTAAAAAATGGTATTCACAGCTTCCCTGCTTGGCGCTCAGCATAAAAAAGGGATAGTGTGGAGAACAAGCCGACAAGCTTGCTTGTTGTGTCCTTGGGCAAGGTACTTAACGGGACGCCTCCATCTTTATGTGGCAGACAGGTGGCCCACCCGTACTTCACCGGGTTACAATTTTGAAGTTGCTAACCCAGCATGTCGTAAAAGACGACTCTTGAGTACCCACCAATAGCAATCCGCCTTGTTGGTGGTGGGTCTACCAGTCACTCAAGACTGATTTGAAATGGGCTGCCATCTTTCCCCTAACCTAATTTCAATTATGTTGACGGCGTGAACCTGAATTGCCGTTCACGCCGTGCCTCTATCCCGTGGAAGAGGAAGGGTAACCACAAAGAATAAACATGGTTTTATGAATAGTTGTGGCGTTGGTAAGGGAGCACTTCGTGACAGTCGTCTCTGGTTGGTTACAGCCTTTGAAACAAATACATAGTGGTGCTAGCATTACTGACCACTTCGCAGTGGGTGTGATCATAAGTTCTAAAGCGTGTCTTGCAACTGGAAAACTCAGATAGTACAGCGTCCGCTTTTTTTGCAATTGTTTTGTACTGTATATATGATTTACAGGGTGCAAATCAACTATTAATTACGAAACAAAAACTTCGTTTTTGGAAACTTTTTTATCTTTATATTGAGGGGAGACCAAACGTGTGTTAGGAGGATTACAAAACTGGAAATTTGCGGTAAATAGATAACCGCACCACATGGAAAGATGCTTTATTTGTCAAACAATTTAGATTACCTTGTTTTCCTATTCATTTACAATGCATCATGATACTGTATCTCCTTCACTTGGAAAAATCAATTAAAAAGTGTTGTTCTTACTGTATTTGACATCACACAAACGTATTTGTTTCAAAATTTGATTTTATTTTCAAACAACATACAAATTCAAACTATGCAACAAAAGCTAAGCCTTAGTAGAAATACCTTCTTAAACTGATATCAATTTGTAGCATTTTAAATTTCATTTTTCTATGTCAATTCATGTATTTTATTTTCGCTTTTGAATTCACCGATTTTTCTTTTCCATAAACACCAAGATGTTTTACCTATATTTTTGCTAGTGGGAATGTTGTCAACTTGCACCCAAAACGTTTTTTGTAACTTTAAACCAATTGCGCCTGTTTGCTGGTTTAAGAATATCATAGTCTTCAGTGTACTCTTCCATGCCAAATCTTTTGTGTTAACAATATCTTGAAGAGACTGCTGTAGACCACATTCAACAGATGGCTGACAGTGAATGGGGATTCGGTGACATACTATCTAAAACTACGGATTTCTCCTCAACGTTATTGATGGCGTGACTGCAAAATTTCAAAGCATCCCGAAACGTAAATGCGGCGGACAAATTGTTTATGTATAAAGCTAGAAATATGCAACTTATGTCCTTTTTCTCCCTACAATCAAACTAGTATTGTCTGCCATTAATGATAAATTTTTTTTCTAACATAGCCGGCTTAGGCAAATCGGCGATTAAAAAAATAAGTATCCGCCAAAACGGAAGTACTTCTGAAAACGAATGCACATTTAACACATCTTCCCTCCAGTAGCATGATACTTGAGCAATATTACTTCAGATACTTCGTGGCGAAATGCAAAGCAAAACCAACCTCTCGCCACTCGTATCATTTTAGTCGATTTTGACCTACGCCCCAAACTTCTTAAGTGCATAGTTCGCTAGTCTCATTTTGTGACCTTACTGCAAGTGTAAACATCAATAGGCGGTAGAAAAGTTATATGGTTTACGTAACTGTTCTTTTTTGTGTTGCTATGCGCAGACGTCTTGCTCATTGTATGCTAGTGATGTCCTAAGGTTTTTGTGTGGATTATTTACGATGACGTGTTGCAGTGTTACTCTGGCATTCATTGTGTCTGGGTCTTTGCAGCACTGGAAGGTCATAATCGAAGTTTGGAGTTGTCTCCGAGATGCAAACGCTGCAAGTTAGATATGTTGTGTTTTCTTGCAATAGGTACATTTACATCTTCGTCATTCTCAATATGGTAAATCACCGACTTCTTGCTCGATCTTGCTGCCAATATCATCTTCAAATTACTATTTGAATACCACAGTTAATTTGCGAGGTTACCAACCATGTGAAGCAAAAGATTGTTACCGAAGTTCGGTTGTACTAGAACAGGCAACCTTACACTCTTTAGCAATGTTATTGCCTTATCAATAAAAATGTTGTAATAGGTACCCTTTCGATCTCGTGTATATTTCACAGTTTGATCGTTAGCACAAAAAAATATTGCCTCTTAAAAACACCGAATTCTTTGGAACGTTTTGATTGAAATCAAATCGCTATACCCTTGAAAGTTGTTTTGGACTGCGGAAGACATTTTCAAGCGATTTTATCATATTGCTTGCATCATCTCAGGCGAATTCTTACAGCAACAATTATCAAACCGATTTTCTATCTTTAGTAATTCTTTGCCCCTTCACTTTTGTTTCTTCTAGAGAATTTATTGAAAAGTTTCTTCTGAATTAGGTTTCATGACGAGCAAGCTGCTATTCTTTCATACTCAATAGCATCAGTAACTCCTTTCTTTACAACGTTGCAACTTGTGATGTGATTGTTTTTCTGAATATTTTCTTCTTCGCTGATCAAGTTGCTTCTATCATAAAATCCTACATGCATTGCTAACTTAAACTGATCTGGAGATTCCTTGAAGTCTTTGTTTTTATTATATTCTACTTTTACCCGGAAATAAACTTTTCTTGATTAAACTTAATATAGTTTTATGTCGTAGCATAACAGTTCTAAACAATGCTGAGCGTAAAGCATCATTTAAATGCTCTAGAAAGATATTTAATCTGACGTAAGAAACTGAAATGAAAAATATTGGATAAATTGTTTTTTTAACCCAACTCCATCAGTGAAGAGAATACAATATCATGATGTACCCCGTATTGTAGATAGATGAGAAAAGAACGTGATCTCAATTGACATATAAAGCATTTTTCCACGTGGTGCGGTTATTACGTAACAAAATTTCCGGTTATGTATCCCCCTAAAATTACGTTGTCTTTCCGGAGTATAAAGACAAAAAATTTTCAAAAAAGATTTTCTTTCGCAATTGATAGCTGATTTGTAAATCATATAGACAAAATAAATGCGAAAATACTGGACACCCTACCGAGGTAGTTTCTACGTGTAAGTAGTATTTTCAAAAATGCTTTGCTTAAAGCTTTCATGTGTTTTGTGAACAAAAACTCAAGAATTTGTCAAGTTTTTAAAGGCTACATCGAAATACTGTATTACCTGAAACTATTTAACTAGAAGTTATTAAATCTCTTGCTTTAATTCGTAGCTCGTGAAATGCAATTTGAACAGCAAAGAAAGAAACCAACCGAAGAAGATGAACAGAAGCTACAATATACGTACGAGTAAGTGCTGTTCAGTTGAATGTTGTTTTTGACTTATACAGTACCCATTGCTTAAGGTGGATGCCAAGCTCAGGGGTTTGTGTGATATTCTTAAACATACTGATGCTATTACTGGGTTGGATTTTACGTAGCCTCAGCCATCAAAGTGTCGTAGTGCATTCTGTTTTTTCTTTTTGTGTTTAACAATATATTCTTTAGTAGTAGCCGTGCATAGCGTGGAAAACACTTGATATTTTTATGAATTCACATAAAGACTTTTACGCAAGTTCGGTTTAGCTCAATTTAAAGTTCGTTTATCCTCATGACTCGTATTTTCGGTGTGCAAGTACGAGGTCCCCGGGAAAGTTGATGTTTGCCAAAACAGCATCGAAGATCACAATTTGAAGCTGTGTGAAACCACGGTAGACGTGGCCAATATTATCTCTGGAACTAGGTTAGCTAAAGATAAAACATCTATTTACCAATATATTTAACTAACTGATTTATGTTTTTTTTATGTTTTGCGTGTAATTCTATTTGAATAGGGGTAATTTTATTGAATATGAACAAAGTAGGGTATAAATATTTTGATTCTTCAACTCCGAACATGGAAAAATTTTGCACAACCACGTTAAACCTTTAACAATGCATTTCAGGTGGCTTCATACAAGCGCCAATTGCTCTTCGCCTGAAAGCGCTCTTGCACATTCTCGTGGCCGTCACGCACTTCGTTATGATGCCAGTAGAGGTCATCAAAGCGACACTGGTTCAATCAAACATGGTTTTCTACCAGCTTTACCAAAACAACGATCCGTTGTAAACCCACACCACCAAAACGACTTAGAGGTAATATCGTATTTTTTGGAAACCATGTTCAGCATCGATATCTTTCATACTCGCTGAACGTCAACAGTGGCATTAAGCAAAGGACGATTTAATCCACCTGCTTCAGAATTTCCACTTAATTGATGTTACTTCCGATATAAATTTGTGGAGGAAAAATTTGTTGTCTTTCCTGAGTGTACAACTGTGTAGCCTTTGTGAGAATTGAACGCGTGGTAAAAATTAATTATTTGGATTTTATCAGTGCCGTGCTAAAACCTCTGTGGGCCCGGAAGCCAGAATAATTTTGGACCCACCCCCTTTCAGCGCCTTATTAGCAAGTTGGCCTACGATAATGTAGCCTGTAGTTGCGTTGCATCGATAAGGGAAGAGGTTCTCTTCAATATACTCCTCGTAACTATTCGCTGACTTGCTTAGAAAACAACGCAGATGTGAATAGCAGCATAACGCAGGTCTACCAAGTGACGGCGACATATGTGCAAAGCCAACTAAAGACCAAAAAAAGTAAATCCGCTAGAGCAGTGGTTCCCAACCTATGTAATGGCTCGCACTCCAAAAATATCCTAACATGCTCTCTCTCCCCTGAAATATTTTAACGTGTCCCGGGCCAAGATGTGGGTCAATTTTGAAGTCACGGCTGAAATTGCATGTGTTGACCCTTTTTTTTTGGAGATCAGCATCGTTTCGGGCTGAATTGAAGGGTGCGCACTAAGCATGCTGTAATTAGACACTGATTGTGCAGAACAATTAGCACAGGATGAACTGAGCATGACAGTACAAAAATCTGAATGACCATCTTGCACCCCCTAAGATGCTGCCTTGCACCCCTGGTTGGGAACCCCTGCAGTAGAGGTCAAAGTTACTCATCGTACATTTCTGCAGTGAACTTCAGCAACTGAAGAAAACAAGTCGCTATTAAAACGCGAAAGTCCAATCTATGGGCCCCCTTTAACACTACGGGTTCTTACCAATACATATAGTGTGTTTGAAAGTTTCAGAAAACATTTATGGCCTTGCATAGATTACCTTCTGTTTGAACTCGCTGTGATTTTATCACTACTGACGACGCAGTGCAGTTGTGCGTAATTGAATTTTATTGAATATGCAACCGAACAGGAGAGATTGCTGTAAAATGTTTGCTTCGAGATACAGTGACAAAAAAACTGTGGGCAGTGAATTTACAACTGCGTCTCAATGTTAGGTTGCATAATGCAGACTCCACTTTTATTTATCATCAAGTTTTTGTTCAAAGGTTTTATCTGTGAGCAGCCATAACAGCAATAGAACGAGAAGCAAACACTTATTGATGGAAATCGCTAGAAGACATGGAGGTTGGAGATACTAATAGACATTTCAATACATAACAGTAGGCTGAGCCTAATTATTTGGAAACCTAACTAGGTCTTAGCAGAGCCGCGTTTCAAAACTTGAACTTATTTTTTTGGAATGTATTTCAATCGATCATCTTTCTCCCTGAAAGCAATTTTGAAAGGTGGTAAAGAAAGAAAATGAAAATTTTTTATTTACATAGGCATTGTAGATACTATTGAGTGTTGATACGGAGGAATCACTTGTGTTTACCATGGGCCTGTACAAATCTGTTCTTCGTACCCCACAAAAATTGCTTTTATTGACGATTGCTTCTTTCTTGGAGTAAATGGATGTGGCAAAATTAAACATCCAGAAACCACGCCGTATTCTCAGTCGAGCAAGTAGGAACAATAAACACTTTGATTTGGGGCGGTAATAGCATTTTCAAATCACTCATGAATATGGATTGGAATCAAAACTGCCTTTGGTGGATTTCTTATTGACTCTCTTACAGTACACACGTAGTGAGTGAACTGAGTAACATCACGGTCTCAATTCGAAACCGTGTTGCTAAGACAGTGCCGCAAAGTTTATTTTGAAATATTCAACCAACATGCTTTTAAAACAGCTATCTCGTAACATGTTTTTTAGGTCTTGATTCGTTTGACGACTGTAGATAACAATTTCAGTTCTCTTGCCTGCTGAATTGTTGCGCCCCAGCGATGATCACTAGTCTGATGCAAAATCCGGCAATTAGCTGCGAATTAAACCGCATCAGCAAAGTGAGCTCGTCTAATGTGAAGAAATGAGCGCGAAACAACTAAGTCTGGAGATTCCAAAGCATGACTTTAATGTGTAGCTTGTAGTTTATAAACTATGATGTCTATCAGCGTTGCCACTCCTTGGGAAATTACTGCCTACATTGGGATTTGGTAAAATTAAAAAAAAAATTGTATTAAGTTTATGGGTCGTTAGTGCCCTTAGAC
The DNA here is from genome assembly GCA_963675345.1 of Trididemnum clinides. Taxonomy (NCBI): domain Eukaryota; kingdom Metazoa; phylum Chordata; class Ascidiacea; order Aplousobranchia; family Didemnidae; genus Trididemnum; species Trididemnum clinides. The sequence continues at coordinate 19,203,590 of OY776297.1, read as the reverse complement.
AGACGGTTATTTTTCATTGTATGTCGAAAAGCTGTTGATCTACAAAAAAACACATTATTGTGCTTTGCTGGCAGGCAAAAGTGCGCTCGTGCGACAACATTGGGGCAAGAGAGCGATCGATTTTCGAAAAGAAAAAAAGGTATTGATGTTAATGTGGGAAACTTATGTCAGAAAATAGGTCAACGTGAGCGCCAAGAAGCATTCACTTGCCATCACAACGTAGTCTAGATTTTGCGCATGTACTTAAGAACTTTGGAAAATCTTGAGTAATCACGGGATTTCATAACTTCAAAACTTGGGGATTCGTAAAATCAAGGGTGGCAACACTGGTGTCTATGTGTTTTGTGAGCTACTGTGGTGTTATCTTCCGTTTTGCTTTCAGTTTTTGTAGTAATACAATTCGTCCATTTTTATATTTATTCAATAGCACCATATAAATCTACACAAAGTTTTAGTTTTTACAGATACAGTCATGTGAAAATATAAAGTTCTTTTTACAACATTTGCCCAAATAGGCATTTCTACAGCATTAGGATTTAGGAGCTAAAATAAAAAACTTACAGCAACGGAAAGCCTAGAATACATAATACCCGAAATAACCATTGCTTAAGGTTATAACTAGAACAAATTTTTGCAACGTTTTTTTGCAGCTTTCTAAGTACTCTTACGGTACTTTTACATAAGTTGCGAGAACATATTAAGATAATTGGGTTTCTTAAGTACTTTTACAGCTTCCTAATTACGACATTTTAAGCTATTTTCAGGAATTTTATTTTGCAATTTTATTCTTTTTTACATGCAACTTCACAACTAGTGCACGAAATGTAAAAGTGTGATTTCAAAAATATGCTACAAAATTATTTCAGTAATACAAGCAGTGACGCTGCTTCGACCTATCAGGTCTCTTCAGTAAGACCTCATAGGTCGAAACAGTGTCACTGTCTGCTGTTCGCTCAAAGTGCATCGCTGACCTCTTGTATTTCAGTATAGTGCCATTCTCTTTCATTTGCATGACAAAGAGCTATGTGACGGATTAGCTGCGTCTCAATGTTATCTTTAAGTAAAGGCTACCGGTACCTTTAAGTAAAGTTGCTCTGCGAGTTGTTGGTAATATGCGGAGAATAAGATAATATTTTTGTTGGACAGATATTAACGAGACAAAAAAAAAATTGTTATTTTTGATATATACAGCATTGGAAAAAAATTTGTGTTATATCATGTAATAGAATTTGTAAAAATTTTGTGCAAGAATGCCAAAAAACGTGCAATCGTCACTCTCCAAGATGCGAGCCCAAGTAGCACGCTACCCTGCGGAATTCATGGCTACTGCGCGTGGAGAACTGCTTCGTACATTATGCTCTACGATTGTATCGTATGACAGGGAATTTTCAATACACAAACATCGTCAAAGCCCTGTTGTCAACATCGCAGCAAGGACAGCAGCCGCTAAGCATACCAACAACATAATTTCGACTGGAATGAATAGGTTTCCAAAAGGACAGCTGCTCAACTTTTAGCAGATATTCCCCTCTACAAATTTAACAATTCTGACCTGCAGGTTCATTTACATATGTTGATTAAAAAGCTCCATCCGAGTCAGCCTACTGAAAGCGAGTTGATAATATGGGGGGTGTGAATTTAATCGAATTTGCAATATTCAGATAAGGTCATTTTCATGGTGACTGATGAACTTGTGTTTCAGGGTGCAAGTATGTAAACACCCAGGATGCAAATAACTCGAGATATAGAACAGCCAGAAACAACTTATCTGTTGCATTGCAAAATTCTTGATGCCTCAACAAACTGTTATATATGTTGTAGGTGATGCAATTGGCACCTTCCTAGCAGACGGGGACAATTTTGTTTTATTGCTCACAGATGACAGCAGCAGATCGTGTTATTAACAAACGTATCCGAGGCTCTTTCACATTATCTGCGTGGTTCATGGTTTGCGAAATCCAGCTGAACGAATCCGTTCTAACTATGAGGGTGTTGACAAGCTAATTGCTGCAGTATAAGCTTCAGTGGTGAAAAATAAACATCAAAGTTTTCAGCAATCAACTGTCCCCAGCAACCCATAGTAACAAGATGGAAAAGTTTGCTGAAGGCATCGAAATACTATGCCAAAACTTTTTGTAAATTCGTGAGATTGTTTATGCTTTCGAAGGTACAGAGCTGTAGTGTTAAAAGCGAAGGAAGCAGTCGCGGCTGAAAGCCTTCCTAGAAGCTTAAGAGAAATTTATCAATGTTATGTTAAACTCGCTGATGAAATACAGAGAGCCGGACATATACCGTTGCTCGAGTCGGAGAAAGAGGTTATGCACTTGACCGAGGCAACGAACCAGTTGGAATAAAATTGTATTTAGATAAACGATTCGAATAGTGACTCAAAAACAGTTGTAGAAATGACCAGTCCTAACATCGATCAGGAATTGTATGCCAAATTCTAAAATTGCCAAGCAAGCTCATGCACTGTGGAGCGAAGTTTTAGCATGCTACGCAAACTGTTGTCAAAAGATCATAATTTCTCCTCGGAAAATATTTGGAAATATTTAGCATCATATGTAAACAAATCGCTTGAGTAAATCACTGTCATTTTAAATGCTTGAGCACAAATGCAACTTTTTACTGCAACTCTTGTTAAAAATAAATGCAAATTTCTTACGATTTTATTGCATCAAAAACTTGCTCTAGCCACAATGTTTTAAAGGCTTGTTTTTGTCTTGCACGTCCTACAAGCTTTCATCAGGTTACAGCAGAGATAAGAAAGCGTCCTCCTTCCTCTGTTGTATCGATTTAACTCCCAAAAGTAACTTTTTTTAAGATCTGTTATGACGCAAAGAAACAGTTGTGATTAGTTATTACAAAAGGAGAGTGCAGTTGACACCGAGCTTTATCATCGATTATACCTTCATGCGGTACTGGACAGTTTTGTACGGGTTTGGATGGGCGCGCTCAAATACTTGATGAATCGCGTAAACTTGCAAAATATATATGAGCATGATTAAAGCGAGAGCAAACCAGGTGCTCTTGCTCATGAAGCTAACGTACTCTTGATGTAGTTTATCGTTAAGGGTCCATGTCGCTTTGCAGATCTGAATTAATGCGTTTACTTTCCGCATCACTTCACTCAGAACGTAAACTTTACCCTGAAACAAAAAAAGCTTTCAGCACAATGTGGCTCGGATCAGAGAAAAAGTCCAATTATGTCATTTGCTCAAACTTTCCCTCTTCACGTTAGGGTGAACAAATCATCAAGTGCAATAGGCTATTGCCAAACTCACAAAAAGCTTTCTGAAATTACCCCACATTTTTTGTCACACGTTTTGTCTTCTGATCACGGAAAATCTTTTTGACGGATATAGCACAGCATCAGTGAGTGTGTTGAAACATCAGTTTTTGGAGTTACCGCTAAACACACAGCTGAAACACTGCTTTTTTACCTATTGTAGTGTAAACAACGTGGAAAAATTGAAAAAGGGCATTCCCAAGTCACAACAACGTAATCTTATGGGAGGTTTGAACGCATGATCATTGTTGCCATCCAAAACGACACTATCCTTTTGACTGCGTTACCGACAAATTTCCACAACTTCGCCACATTTCATAAACCTAACCTGCTAACTACATTGACTTCGCGTAAAAACAATAGAAGCCAAAAGTCAACAGCAATAAAAACCGTTTGTTTGCTGTTGTCGTCGGGCTTCTATTGTTTTTACGATAGATCAATGTCAACATTGATTTGCTGTAATTGTTTAGTTATTGAGCTTTCGTTTGTTCGCATCGCAAAACAACTGGGCACATTTCAACTTCATAGTAGTTTGATCTTCCAACCAAACTTGGTGAGCTGTCACAGTGAGGAAGGACCTTTAAACTACACTGGGCATTGTGCAGTATGTCGATGATTCGGCACACTAAGAGACAACGTGGTCGAGTTGGCCGAAATATCGTTTATGATGCAGTGGTCATGGTTTCGAACCTCACGGTGGTAGCACTGTTGTGGTTTTGGGAAAAGCAATTAACGAGAATTTTCCCTGAGTGGTTTCATCGCTTGCGATAAAAATGGAGGGTGCCATCAGAACCGAACACTCCGAAGTAGATCTGTAGACCGACCACTCCGAAAATGGTCTGCAGACAACGATTACATTTTTTTGGAGATCAATGTTTCGCCAAAATTTTATAGCTTCAATTTTGCCAAAATTTTTTAATTTCTTGCACGGGCCACAAAAATTTCACATCGCGGGCTATAGGCTGCAAACCCCTGGTGTAAGATGTAGCTATGCCCTTAATCTTCATTGTTTAATTTTAGGAAAACCTAATACATGTACATTAAAAATGTTCAAGAAGGTTTAATGGGACTTTACGTACTTCTTTGCTCGTGTACCAATACAACCTCTCTCTTAACGTATCTGGTGCCACTTGAAAAGCGACAAACACTTTCTTCGGCTTCCATCTTGGATTCTCAAAACAGAAGTGGTAAATACCTGCGACGAAGCTACAATTAAATTCAAATGATGATCAGTTATTCTTCAGCAGCAAAAGTCAGACATGCATTGGCTAAAATCTTTCTCCGCATTAAGTACTAATGCATCAATAAAGGGCCATCATCCCCGCCAACTCTTATTTTCGGACTCGCCACAGTACCAGATATAATGACGTTAAAGACGTGGGTGTTACAAGCATGGGTGTTGCCAGTCAAATATTTAAGGCAAGAGGGTGTCAGAAATATTTTGAGCTGGGTTAATTATGGCGGTGACTTTTTTCGTGACCGCTCAGATTTTACAAAGAATCAACGGTTTTCAGCAATTAAAGGTGTTGGCAGAGATTAAGCTTAAGTGGTGGCAGGTTTTTCAAAGGGCACTTAAGAATTAAGTCAAAAGCACGGCTTTGATAAATCTTTCGGAAGAGGGTGAAAGCCCTCTCTGCTCCTCTGGCTTTGCCTTTGATGGTAAACAAAATCAAATCGCGTTTGCTCCCTCAGGATTATTTGGCTAACCGCCTACTCATAATCTTGCTGATGTTCTTTAAAACCTTACTTTTTGAGATTGAAACACGTTGTGTGATTGCATCTATAACACATCTGGTAGTAGCAGGATAAAGTGTAAGACGATTGTAATCGCAAAATTTGAGCTGACATGATTGTTGAGAACCTTGCTTTGTCTTTGGTAAAGACATTTTGCCGTATACACGCGGGTCTTTTTACAACAGGTTTTAGAGAATTGTCATTCATGTTAAAGTCTTGATTATTCTTGTTGCTAAAGAGACCGAAACAAAAATTGAATTTACGTTTTTTCTGCAATAACTTTGAGAAACTACAATCGGACTACTGGGGAAGGGGAAAGGAGCACATTGCAGAATGCCATGCAGGATAGAGATTCTAGTCACCGGCAGAGATGGCAAGCTCTTCTGTAGGGCATAGTCTCTTTACTTCACTCGCTGATGTGGCTTCTATATAGAGCTTATGATCTTACCTCCATGCTTTGCGTGTACAGTTATTGTTCCCTTCTTTTTTTTCGGTTCTTGATGAATAATTTTAGCGTGCTGATCAAAAGCAGTCACTTGTACAATTTCGTTTTGCTGGTCCTGCATTTGTGGTTGCAATGAACTTTACATACCAGATAATTAAAAATAATGACATAGCTTTGCTATTTTTTCGTCCAATAGCTTTGCGTCACGGAAAATCAGATTGTCTGCTATCCTGGAGCATCGTTGTATTCAAGATCAGCTTGGGCCTTACAAGTGCTGCTGACACAGTACCTTGATACCACAAGCCATGCAGCCAAACAGAGAGCATTGCGGTAAAGAGCTTTTTCCAAAGGCGCAACAACGTACTTTTCCTCACAACGCTTAATTTTTACCTTGTGAAGAATTATTTTCTTCAATTACTAATCAGTTACACGATTAACCGATTGATTTTTCAGTCAGATCACAGAGCAGTGGCAAGGAATCTTAATTTTCCAATCATTTACAACCGGAAAGGACACCGAGGAACAAGTCTTTAAATTTTTCCGAGCTGTTTTTGATTTCTTTCACTTGCATGCTATATGTCTTAACATTAGCGGAGGAATCAAGAAGGGGGAAAGACGCACGATTCACTTAGAGTGCTGAGGGAATCTTGGCGTCAACGTTTTGTTTAGAGAATACTCCAAAGTTTTGGAATAGTCCACTCCACGGGGGAAATTGTTGAAAGCACTTAAGAATAGAATACTTTTTAGTAAATATGTACCATGGATCAAATTGGATTTTATCCGACCGGGACAAATCCACATGTTGAAGCATTTTTTTGCATAAATTTTTCTTTTCTTGGGTTGTTTTCATTAACGGCAATTTCAAAGAGCTAGTAACGTAAATCTTACCACATATTGAAGAGTAATAACAGTGTGAGATCTCACATGTTGATGATAGCAATTCCTTCCAGGGTGCAACAACAACGTGTAGTGTTGAAGCAAATTGTCAACTCCGTGTTTTATGATGTGATTGGTGTATTCATCTTTCGGAACTAAAATCAGAAAACATTTCCATCATTCTTATCAAAAACAGGATTGTTAATACTTTAGACTTTTAATTATAGGAAACAATTTTTTTTTATATTCTGATGATGCAATCAGCCTGTTTCAAAGTGCTAAATCAAAATGAATGCAGGCATAAGCTACTAGTTGTTTTATTTTACAGAAAATTTCAAAGAAATTTAAAATATTTTCTCCTATTATATTTTTTCCTAAATAGCTTTCAAAATTGCTGTGAAAACCAATGAAATCTTAATGAAACACCATTTAATACTTTCTTGAAATTTTTTTGCAAAGTTTTTTGGTTAAAATCTTGAAAATTTTGAAAGCTAGCTTGGGAATTTTGGTAGAATCTTGGGTTTTTTTGGTCGTAATATTTGGCGAAACCACTTAATTTTGGTGTAGGAGCCTATATATTTGGGATTTTTGAAAAAAATTGGGTGTTGACCTTTTTATAATTTTTTTAAGATCCAACAATGAAAGCTGGGATTTTGCGTTAGATGAATATGAAGGTCTTTTTTGTGAAGGTCAACACCTTAATGAGAAGTATTTGCAAAATATTTGGGAAGTTGATCGTGTGGCAGATGTCGTATCAAAACATTTCTAAATCTTGGAAATTTTACGCAAACATAGCCATTTTTAGGATTTTTTAGACCCTATTTTAAAATTTTTACGCATTTTAAGTTGGCTACTATGAGCAGCAGCTCTACTGTGCAATTGTCTGCAGCCATTTTGAAAGCAAAAGTAGATAATAAAGCCTACTGGTATTACTGATATGCTGCCTTTTTATAGTACAATGATATGCTGTATTACAACACTAACACGCTGGTTTGCATTCGGGGTTTTAATAATGCAACGACAAGTACGAAAATTATAACAACTGAACTGTACATCGACTTGATGTTGGAATGCTTTTGAAATACAATCATGTCGCGCGCTTGAATAGGCTACTCGTAACACAGATGACATTTTTGTTACATGTAGCAAAATAGAACAAATTGCCAAGTTACAGTATAAAATCTTGCAGGATTTAGAAAACATTATCCTCTTTTTAGCACAAAAACTGCTCAATGGGTTATCCACTTAAGCCATGTCCTTACTTATCGCAATTAGCCTTAGCTTTTTTGTAATAGCTCAACCTGTTGTACCTGCTCGACTCAGAATTTTGGGTCATTTCGACCTCCCCTGGCACCGTTTATACCGACCGCAAAGAACATAAGCGCTGACAGATGTTTTAAGTTTTATAATTAGGCCTGTAGTTATGAAAAGCTGTTGGTAGTAGCCCTAGTACTTCATAACTTACTTTATGTAAAAACATCAACGCTTTGGTGTCCTTGAACAACTTGAACTTATGCCCTTATATCCTGTGCACTTTGAACTTATGCCGCTTTGAAAATTAAAGTTTGTGAAATTATTGGCGGCTTGTAAGTGAGCACGGTGTTGATTTATCAGTTGGCCTATTATGGGAATAGTTTATGAAATCCAAAGTTTAAGGAAATAAAAACAAATAAATCAGTGGGTCCACACAACTGTGTGAGATTGTAGTCACCAAATGTACAAGTGCATAGGCTGAGAAGGAAATTTTTTCTTCAAAGAAGGCCATTAGGCCAACCTGGTGATCAAATTGGGAGGGAGGTACGGTCCTTTATCGCTCCATTTCTGGATCAAAACACATAGGTGCTGCCAAGAAATTAGTGTCACAAATTTCATTGCGAGTGGAGTTGCACCAAGCTATGCATTAGGCCTATCACCAAGTCACTTATTTCCGTAATCGTAAAACAAAACCATTACGGCGCCCACCCCTAACTTCAACTTTTTGCCCCTACACTTATTGGAAGAAACGGAATAAAATGACGGAAAAATTGTAAGTATGACCACTCTCAAATCAAAGTAGGCTGCGAAGATTGGGATGTGAAGCTAAGGGCAATGCCCCTATTTGTACCAGCTATTTGTTACTGCTCTCACAAATGTTGTTTGGGTGAAGCCGGCGCAGCTGCTGAACCGATAATTCCAACCCGATATCACCGACTGGTAGCCCAGCCGGATGTCGCCTGTAGAGCCGGCTAGTAGGTCTATATTTTAATTTTTGATGCTGGCAAGCCTAGACCTGAAGACTTTTAAGCAATTTCTTTGCGTCTTCACTTTTGTGGTTTGTGATCATAAATGGGGTTGCAAACGAAAGTTAAAGAAGTTCTGAGCTTTAGGGTTTACTTCTTTTCAGTATAACTACAAAACATTTTGTCATGTTGTACTACACCTAAAAATCGAATCGGTTTTCCAGTGTGCTTGTGATGCTTGTATGCAAGGTTCCAGAGATACTCCCTTTGATGGTCTTTCCATCGACGTAAAGTCTCTGCAATCATAAAAAAATTTTTGATGCCTTTCTTAAGTTGTTTGGTCTTTAGTCAGTTTGAGTTATGTTAATTAGGCTACGTTCAAAGTCTACTATTTCATGCAGGTTACGTACTGAAAAGCGCCACCACAATTTTGCCGCCCAAAAACGGGACAATAAGACATTTCCTCACAACAACGTCTTAACATTGGTTTGTAGATTAAGCGAAAGAATAGAATTGAGTCTCAGAGATAAGTAGCCTTTCCTTCGCGGGGTTCTAGATAGACTTATCTCATGAGTTCATTTTTGCAAGACTATGTAGAGCAAGTTATTATACGACTTCCGTCAAGCTTAGAAAAAAGAAAACTTGCCAAAAACATCGTAAAAGATGAAACGAGTTATGCAGATTTGAATTTGCAACCTTTTAATTGTTTGTATATTTTTATCCTCTGGTCACGGAAAAACCTTTGCAGTTGTATACAGAACGTCTTTCGTTTAAACCCCCTTTGGAGTTTTCGACAGTGTTGGCACAGTGCATTTCTAACTCAAATTTGGAACCAAGCAGGGGACGTTGCCGTAGAGTTCATTCCCAGAGTGCAACAACTCGACCATTGCGAGGTTCGAAAACGCTATCACTGTAGCCATAAAAGGCGCTTTAACCCACTCAACCACGTTGCTGAGTAAGTGTTGATCATCATCATCCAGAAGTTTCACGGACTTTTTGAGATAAAAGGCTCAAGGAAGACTTTATGAAAACAAAAATCAAAAACTACTCGTATATCTATTTACCACGTTTCACTCTTAAATATTTTGCAGGTTTAGTGGTTTCACTTTAAAACTGTCAATTTATAATGGTAGAAAATAATGATTCTAAATGAAATGCAAAGAGTTATAGTTGTTTTAGAGAAAAGGCAAAATTCCAACTGATAAAATAGGCACATAAAGTGGTCGAGTTTTCAACAAATGGTGCGATTAATTTGAGTGAGCCAGTAGTCTATGTACTTGTATATTACCAGGACTATAATGATGATGGTGGTCGTGATGATGCTGATTTGCATCACTGTGGTGATGATGATGGTTATCATCTTCTCGATGATGGGTATTTTCATGCTCTTTTTCATGCTGATGGTGATGATCAACTTTTCCGTTCTCTTTTTTGTCATGATGATCACGTTTTTCATTATCTTCTTGTTTGGTATGGTGATGATTATCGCTGTGCTTATGCTTATTATCATGATCTTGATCATGAGCTTTATTGTGCTGATGATTATCATGCTCACTATGATGGCTGTGATCATAAGACGTATGCTGTTGGTGATGATCATGCTCGTTGTGATTATCGTGATCGTGAGCTTCATGCTGATGATGGTCATTAGTTTTTCCCTCTTCAGCTTTTGAATCATGTGAATGATGCTTTTTCTCATCTTCATGTGAATGTTCGTGAGCATTATGATGATCGTCTTGAGTCGAGTGGTCACGTTCTTTATTCTCATTTACGTGTTCATACGTATGATGCCCTGTTCAAAATAAAAAAGTTTAGTTAAAAAACACAACTCTACAAATGGCTGTAATTGTAGCTGGCGCGATGACGTAGTGGTTAGAGTGTCTGCTTCGCAGTCGGTAGATATGGGATTCATTCCCCGAAGTCGAGACATAACAAAAGACTAAAAAATGGTATTTACAGCTTCCCAGCTTGGCTCTCAGCACAAAAGGAACAGTGTGCAGAACAAGCCGGCAAGCTTGCTTGTTGTGTCTTTGGGCAAGAGACTTAACGGGATGCCTCCATCTGTATGTGGCAAGTAGGTGGAGGGGCCAAGCAGTCTACCTGTCGTGGTGGCCCAGTGTGACGAAAGACATGCAAACAGAGCATGAGCTCATACTCATGAGTGAATGCCATGATTGCAAATCGAGTTACTGACCAACTTTCACAAAGTTGTCTTCTTCAAACCAAGTTTTGAACCACTTCTTTGTTTTCTTCCTCTATTTAGATTGTTCAATTGCCAATACCCAGCAACGGTGTGCAAAGAAAGATGCTACAAACAATTTCTTACCTTCCTTGTAAATAGTTTTAGAAGGTCTAAATACCTACTTAAATGCGATAAGCCTTAGCTTAAAATATAATTTTTTGAATTGTTTGAAGCAATCTATTTTAGTATTTGTCAACCGGGTGTAGTTGTACACTCCAAGGTGTTCTAATGTAACACTTTTTAACTAAAGGCATTTTGGAAATCAACCTCAAAATGAATGCAATGATTGCGTAAAATACTGTTCGAATTTTATTTTATTTGTGTGTTTACATTTTGTTTTAATAGAATTGGGCTGTACTGATTTTTTGCAAAGCAAGATAAGGTGCGTCGCTATAAAAAAGATTGATAAACATTGATCTTCTTCACATAATATAACCCGAACAGTAGGCTTACTCTTTCTTAATTATTTACAAACAAAACAAGATAATCTGCTAAAAGGACAGAGATAGAACAAATCTTTGAAAAAAAATTTTTGAACCATTTTACAACAATTTTACTTAACTTATAACCTGAAGAAGGGGCGTGGCAATTGAACCTTTAATTGCGCTCTTTAAAAAATATTGGTTTGATCAAATCATTCTTTACATCGTGAACATTACATCCTATACATTAATTTTACCTCCACCATGGTCATGATAGTTTTGATGATCATGGTCATAGGAATGATGATGATGATCATGATCATATTTAGGCGAGTTCCAGTGATGATGACCGTGATGGTGATTATCATCATGTAAATTATGCTGATGAGGCGAATGACTATGAGCGGTAAAATGAATGTCATAATTGTGGTGTTTCGCTGAAGGCTGTTCATTTTCATGCTCATGACTATGCTTTCCATCGTGTGACTCTTCTGATGAATGATGATGATGGTGATGATGCATATCATGATTTTCATGTTCATGGCTTTTATAGTTATCATGAGGGTGTTTATCACGTTCGTCATTTTTTGTGTGATGAGTTTTTTCGTCATGATTCTCGTGATGGCCATGATCATGCTCTTCGTGATTATGTTCATGGTGATGGTGATTGTAATCGTTATGATTTTCATGATGACGCTCATTGTGGTCGTTTTTACTTTCATGAGAATCGTGATGATGATGCTCATGTGCATGATGGGTCTCGTGGTCATGATGATGATGTTGATGATGATGATGATGATGATCAGTATGCTTGTGGTCTTCTTGATTATGTTCAGTTTTTTCATCAGATTGGTGATGGTTACTGTGATCGTGATTTTCGTTTTTGCTGTCTTTTTCGTCGTGACCATGATCGTGATGATAGTGTCTGTCATGCAATTCGTGTTCCGAACTATGATGATGATAATGATGTTCGTGATCATTGTAATGATGACCATTGTGGTGATTTTCAAAATGCCCGGTATGATGATGATCATTGTGATCTAAATGGTTCGTATGATCGTGATGTTTGTGATCATGATGTGAATTATCATCGGCT
>OY776297.1:14903552-14991067 GCA_963675345.1 Trididemnum clinides | reverse complement strand
TATTGCGCCATCACTCCACAAGTTCCTGATGTTTTCACGATTGCTTTTACTCATGCCAAGCAAGTACAAGATACCAAAGAAAGCTTTCAGTTCTACCACATCTATGGGGTCCCATTGCACTTTCTTTCTTGCATAGTGAGCAGCAGCATGCTGATTTGTATACTTCAAAATGTGGCGTAACATAGCTGGTAAAAGAAAAGAATCGAAGCATTCTGCTGTTTTGTGGACTTGAACTCCCCAGCTATTTACAGTAAAAATGTTGCTGCCCCTTGTACGACATGTGAGTGGTGGAGTATCAGACCAACGCGGCCCTGATTTGCCTAAGTATCGACCTGATGCTGTAGAAACCGCAGAATTTATCAAAAAATCATTTTCTTCCTCACAACTTGAGCTGCTATCGTCAGTTTCTGATCCATCTTCAATTAAAATATCACCTACTTTGTCATCACGTGATTCTACTAAGCTACAGTAACTATCGTGGTCTTCAGATTCCTTCCCTAACCAGTTTCTGATTATGCTCGCAGACTTGAGAAGCAGAATATCTTTTCCTTTTGATGATAAATAATAGTAATGTTATATCTGCAATAACAGAATGTAAAAGACTGAAACAAGCTGCGGTGTTTGGTTGTTCCTGTCATTCATACGTCATAAAATGAATTTCGTTCCAAGCTTGAAATTGACTTTTACGTCATAAACGTATAATTCAAAGCCAACGATCATGCTGTCAGAGATAAGTTGCACCGCCGAACGTAGTTTGTAAGAAAAACAATCTCCTGTAACGTTAGTGCAGCGTTTCTCAAAACAAGGGTCGCAAAAGGCTTTGCTTGTAAAATGAATAAGCCAAAATGACGTCTCCAAGCAGTATTTTATCGCTCCTTTTTTAAAATCGATAGTGACTCTTACATCATAGAGTGAGTAAAATCATTCTACACTGGGCATATGCAATATTACACCACACTGGTAACTTGTAACTGTAATTAGATACTTTCACTGGGTAGCTTTTACAGGCCTATAGAAATCCTTATCTCTGTCTCCTTCAAACCAGTAGGTTAGGCGAGGCGAGCCTAGCGGTTCTTGTATCCGCATTCCAGACTCCAGTAGACGAAGAGTGACTTGCCCAATTGAAAACAAGCCTAAGAGGCACTTTCATTCATGCCATCGTAACCTTAAAGAAAAAGATTTAGATTTTTTCAACAACAGGAAAATGCGCCAAAAACCCAAAGGGTCAACACAAGTGAAAATGAATCCATTCTCAGTCAAAAGAAAGCCATTGCTACATCTTTCATATTTAATTGGAAAGTCGAAGGCAGCTTACTCTATCAGTGAAACATTGATCAAGCCAGCAGCTTTGGCAATGGCAAAACCAGTGTGTAGTGAGGAAGCCTCAAAAAAACTAACAACAGCTCCTTTTTCCACAGATACCGTTTAGCGAAGAATTGTTGAATTGTCAAACGACGTCAAATACCAAATTGTCATAACACTGAAAGAGTCCAAATTTTTTTGCTGACAGTCCGATGAATCGACAAATGTAGCTCGCTACTCACAACTCCTTGCATATATTCGATTTGCTAGCAACAACGAGATTGAAGAGCATTTTCTGTTTTGCCGACCACTTTCAGCCACAATCACCGGTGAAGATATTTTTGATGTGGTGGACAAGTTTTTAGAGAAAACATGATTGATTGGGTCAAATGTTTTAGTGTTTGTACAGATGGCGCTTCAAGCTTAATGGAATGTTGGAAAGATTTTGTTGTTCACGTCAAAAAATTAATCCAAGTATTCAAGTAATTCACTGCGTGCTGCACCGAGAAATTTTGGTGTCTCGTGAATTAAGTGCAACTCTTTTTGGTTATAAAAGACGTTATTGAAATCATAAATTTTGTTATAAAGCTCGTGCTTCAAATTTCCGTCTGCTTCAAGAGTTGCCTTCATCATGTGGAGCTTCGCACCAACAGCTATTACTTCATTTCGAAAGCAGGTGGCTGTCACGCGGCAGGTGGCTGTCACGCGGCAGGTTTAGCTCGTGTTATAGAATTTCAGTACTAGAAACTTTTTGCAGTAGGAATATTTCACGCTTGGCCAAAAGTTTCAAGATGAGAAATTGGTTTTACTTCTCTACTACTTGTGTGTATGATGACCGCGCTGAATACGTTAAATAAATCGAAGCAGAGAGAGTGTCATACAATGATTGATTTCGCAGACAAAGTACGTGCTTTCAAAGAAAAGTTGGAATTGTGGTATGTCAAAGTAAAAAACATAAAGTTTGCTTTTTTTCCAATTTTGAATAGGTCCATTGAGGAACTTGATCTAGAGCCCGATTTAACGACTTCAATTTTATCAGTTATTTTGAAAAACCTTCACACTCAGAAAAAACTTTGAAAAATGCATTCTAGAAAACATCAACTCCTATAGGTGAATAAAAAATCCATTCAGCGCAAATGTGGCCGATTCTAAAGTAGAATTTCTTTTTGGTTTTCAGGTACAGTTGATTGATCTCAAAAACGAGTCATCACTGAAGTTATTTTTTGAGGAACTTTCATTATCCAAATTTTGTTGTCAAGTTCCAAACGAATAGGCCTATGCAATCTTGTATAAAGAAGCCTTGAAAATAATGATACCTTTCCGTGTTTTTACTTGTGGGAGATGGGATTTTCAATACTGGCATTTATAAAAGACAAATATAGAAACCGTTTGGATGCAGAGCATCCCATGCGTTTGGCACTGAGTGATGTCGAACAACGATTTCAAAAACTTGTTAAAGCGAAATGAGATGGAACGTCGTTGAATGAGTTCTGGTATTTCGTGTTGTTTAAATCAAATATTTGTACCCTCGAATTTACTTGGGTCGCAGCTACTCTTGCAGATGGAATCTTTAAACAATTTTGGGTCGCATAAGAAGAGGGTTGAGAAACGCTGCGTTAGTGCATGAAGTGGGTGCCGTGGGACCTAGATATTTTTGTTGGTTTTCAGCTTATAATTTTTTTTCTATAAAGGTTACCCAAGTGTGACTTTCAGAAAAGTACGAACACATGTTACTAGATTTCAGGAAAAAACTATCAAATCGCAATTTCATAGCGGACACACACTAAAAAACCCATTTCATGCATTTAAGAGTCAACAAAAGAAATTCAGATTTAAATTTTGTGTCTTTTGTCACAACGCAGGCTTTAGGTAACGCGGAAGCCTCTTAACCTGCTCAAATTAATTTCCACCCTTTGTTTTGATTGCAAAGATCTGTATGAAAGCTAAATCCTTATTCTAGCTGATGGTTACATGTGAATGAGTAGTATTTTTTTGGCTATGCAATATCAGGGTCGTGGTTATGCATTTAATGGAACGTCAAACTATGTTGCTCAGACATAGCAATATATGTCTTAATGCGTAATGCTTTAACTTTGAACAGTTTTAAACCTTTTTGTGCGAGATATTTTTGAATGCACAGTGGCTGATTAATCTTCATTTGCGCTTTAACTATGATATTTTGATGGAAAAACGCTGAAAAGAACAATTTTAGGTTATGGTAGGAACTTTTTCTACAGAAAAGATTTTAATACATTTTGCTCAGAAAGCATAGGCTCCCGTTATTGTTAACGCAATTGATTAACTCATGATTGCCGTGGTGAACATCCAGAAAGTTTGTGATTTGCTTTAGAAAGGGTTTGTATATCTTGGAAGTGTTTATGCGTTACTTTTTCAACTCATAAGGCTATAGAGTGTACCTTTTTTGAGAGCAAAAACACTCGGGTGAAAATTTCTAAGCTCCACATAATAAAATAGTTGCAAGCATGAAGTTGACAATAAATGCTAAAAACCAGCGATAAACTGTCAATCGTTGGGATTTTTCTTCTAAGAGCTAATTTGATAAAAATGAATAGTACCGATTTGATAAAATAATGGTACTGATGAAATTTCTGTCGCATTGGTAATTTTTATGACCCAAGTCGCTATATCCTGAAATAACTTATTTTTTAGTTAGTTACAAAACCGCAGCCTCGTGTTCGTATAAAACTTAAAATTACTAAATGGAAATAGCATGGCCAAAAATAGAATTGTTTGATATCCTATTTAAGTAAACTCGATTAGTATCAAAATGAAACTCATGTTGTAATTCGCACTCCTTGCATTATTGCTCTCTTTGTTCGCAGCTTTGCTCATTGCGATGAAGTGGTGACTCGCAATGGTGAGACTGCGAGTTTAATTTGAGCATGAGCTTTGCGTTACCGCGCTTTTGAGAGACAAGTTAAGGCAATTTCCCTGCTTGATTGCAGGCTTGTGGTAGAAATGCGCTGTGCAAGCATATTCCGAAACTACGAAGCGCTCTTCTTCGAGGAAATAAGTTTCTTTTATAATTACAGATATTCTTTGTGGAAATAAGGCTGTTTCGTAAAGGTGATACAAGATCTGTGATAAACCAGACATTCAATTAATTACTCTTTATTGCTTTGAAATTTAAATTTACACGAACTCGTTAAAACTTGAGCTTTTACAAGGTTTAGGTTTTGAAAACATGAACTTGTTGAGGAATTGTTAATTTTTCTGCGGGTTACAAAAAAACATTGCATAAAGTGCCTTAATTGTCAATTTTTTTCAAAGCATTTTTATTAAAACTCTTTTTGCATTAATTATTGATAGCAAATATTTGCTTTTTTTGTAAGTTCATTTAGTGGTAGTGCGCGTTATACTATTTTTGTTTTCAAATTTCCCAAAAATTCATGCATTTGAAAAAAGATGAAAAGTTTCACTTGAATTCCTTGTTTGTATGAAGCAAAAGTTTAGCGCGAAATGATGATAAAATTATTTTTGAAGTCTGATAAAACCTTGTGTGACAAAACATTGCTGATATTTTTTGCGATCGTACACAAGAATTGTTGCCGTTTTGTGCAAACAAACCATTTCTCTAAAATGAGTTTTACTGGTAGTGCTGTTAGTGCCAAAACGATGTGGAACACAAGTTCCAAGTATTTTATTTTGGAGATTTTTCTCATTTTGCATTTCTCGTCCTTACTGGGAGATAAACGAAGTGTAAGGTCAGGACTCTAAGCTTTTAGCTAATATGCTATGATATGGGTGTCATAACTACCCAATCCCACGTTCTTTATATCGGATAGAGTGTTTTGCCAGCTGTTAGTGGCTGTTTAGTGTTACTGGTTTTTTAACTTATTAGTAACTTACTGGTGTCTAGCAAGTCAAAAAAGCAAAATAATTTTGAAAAACTAAAAAACAAAAACACATTACCCAGAAGTGGTTGCTCTAAGTGGTACCTGCTGAACGTAAAGTTGAAAATGAGCCAATGATTTGTTGATATTTTGATTTTTCTTGTAAGTTTGCTGTCACAGTGGAGGATTTGGGGCAGGTTTAGATTAATTGCTGAGAGGTCACTATCAACTTAACATCAAATCATCTCTGCTTGACTGAAACCAATGCTGACATAAGTGAATGTAGTTTGCAGAATGTACAATTTATTAATACAGAGTGTGCGTTTAATGAAACATATATGCTCGAGTGTAGTAAAATTCTTTTATATTTGAAAGTTTAAAATTAAGAGTGACATAAAATCATTTTTGAACTAAAACTGTGGTAATCTGCCTGCAGTAACCTACTGGCCCTTTGCAAAGCTACGAAAGCGTGAATTGTTTGAATGTTGATGCAGTGGCGCAGTCAGGATTTCTTTAACGGGGGCCAAAGTTTTTGATGCAGTGGAAAAACCCTCAGGATCTAGTCACAATAGGAATATCGAGGTTTTTTCCAAGAGATGAGAGGTGTGTGCGATTTTCAAACAGAACGTCAAAAGTTTAACGCAATTGCACACATAAAAAAATTTTGCCTTAACATAACTGCACCCAACGCGTTTAAGGATACCAACTGATTGGTAGTGGTGATAGGCGTACCCAAAAAATTTATTGGTGGTGTATGTCAAAATTTAACTCAATTAAAATTTATCATAAAGTTTTACGCGAAAATTCATCAATCGCATGTTCAAAATTAATGTCAAGGTCACGGTGAACAGACAGCAATGCCAATCCATTCAAACAATCTTCTTTCGTTGTGAACCGCAAATAGGTTTTCAATTATCTCAGAGCTCTAAACGAACGCTTTCATTTGTTGCCGTAGTAACCGGACTAGTTGTCAATATTGGAAGAACTTCCAAAGATCGATACGTATGTATTTCTTTAGCAGACAGCAACACGCCTAAAGTGTTGTACGGTAAAGAATCACCTTTATGGCGTAGCCAATATGAACGCTATCACACAAATTCAACCTCCACAGCGTCAATGCTGTCATTCACAAAGGGAAGATAGAAGTTCACAGCATTTTTGATCGAAGCAAATGCTATGCTTTACACTGACAGATGGTATCAAAAATTGAAGTTTTATGTCATCAAGAAGGTCTGAGCGAAATTTTTCGCTGAGTTACAGAAGCACTATGTCAATGAAAGGCAAAAAGACAGAACGCCTGAAAAACTGCAATGGAAAACAGCTTGTGGATATGCTCCATTGGCTTGCCGATTTACAATTCAAAGCATGGGTATGGATTCCCCGTAGTACCGTAACCTTCGGCATGTCTGAAAAGTCCAACAAGTATTTTTTTATTGGTTCTGAGAGCCTGTATCACATCTTTGCAACTAATAATACAGGTAGGATCTAATGCAATTAAAACAATTTCTTGATGCCCTGTAGCTTCTTTGCAACTGTTATGGTAAGTTTCACTGTAGCATTGATTACTTCTGGGCTAACCAAAAACCCAGCTGTTGTTATCACTTTCAAATAAGGCATAGCCCTTCTAAAAACTTCTCAATCTCTTGATTCTGACAATTGATCAAGACAACCAGCAACCGCCGGATAAAACTCCTTGAAAACAAAGACAGCATCATAGTTCTCAATCCACTTTGTGGAACAATGACGCTTCAAACGCGAATGCGAAGAATCCCGACATTTGCCATTAACTTGAGCATGGAGTAGCGAAAGACGTTTTCAGAATTACAAAAAAACACCGATATGTCTTTTGTGGTGCTTACGCATGCTTGAATTTTGCGTACGTTGCAAGCCAGAGAATGCTACCTAACATGTGCTATTTCTGATTGTAGCGGTTCTGCTACTTTTGTCCACTCATCAAACCTTTTATTGCGGTCTTTATAGTCTTTCAAAAAACATTCCAGAGAGAATGTCGAGTTTTTACTTAGCAAATCAATGGTTTTGTTTCTTCCACAGTCCAAAGCATTTTGACTAAAATTAGAAAATTTAAGTCGTCAACTATGAATCTCGGCTCGTCAAGATGATTTATAACTTGCCGGAAAAATAGATATATACCTGCTATATTCTTGCAATATTTCTGAAACTTTTCCAGAAAGCACAAAACTCGCTTGTACTCGAGTCAAGCTACTGGTTTTTGTGCAATATAACTGTGGTATATTGTTATTCGTGTACTGCTTTTTGTTCTTTCGATTTGGAATTGAACCCAAGCTAACAACGCTTGATTAAGACGCCGTTGGGTTCAACACCTGATTTCTACGCGCTTGTATTGTATTGCACAACGCACTAAATAACCTAAAGCAGTGGTTCCCAACCTTTTTTGATACATTCCTCCTTTCACGTTTTTGAAACTTTTAATTCCTCCCTTTTGAAAATAAAATAAAAAATGCGGAGCTTTTTGCCTTTATGTTATGCTTTTTTTATACTTTTCCAATCCAGCACACCTTAGTGTAACACTGGATCGCAGCCTTTTATTTGAAACGACAGTTGTCAACGCCATAGCAAAGGTTGGTGCAAAAAATCACCTGTGGAGAAAACTTACCTCGATAAAGTTGGATGCCTATTCATATCTATTCAAACCGACAGCTCTCGCCCAGTAGCTGAGCCTATTTTGGGTAGACTAAAAATAGAAGTTTGTTGGGTAATTTTTTTGTCGGAGACCAACTTTTTGAAAGCGTTTATTTTCCTATCTTTGGCCATTATGAAGATGAAATCCTATTGTTTTGAAAATCAACTTTTTCAACCAATTTCTTTTCCTATTTTTGGCCAAAAGTGTCTACATTTTATGATCAAAGTCAAAAACTTTGAGGAACCCATGGCTTCTGTAGCCAACCGCTAGCAACGCCTCTGCACCCACCTTGCGATACTGAGCAGCGGAATATATCTGACCAGTATGGTAAACATCTTGCCATCTTAAACATCTCTAATCAGCCCTCAACAGTATTTGCGTCTCATAACAAATAACCTCAACTCTACGAATACCAAAAATCAAATGTTAGCCAGCATTACCCTAATTGAGATCGAAAAGAAAGTTGTCAGCCCAGTGGAATGTCAAAGGCAAGCCAGCGATGACAAATCGTACGGACTGTATGGACGGCATGCAGCAAGACACCACTAAAATCGAGGAAGAGTTTTCTCAATCACACCACCGTCTTGTATGTATTACCTCCGAAGAATGACATGCTTTGGATAGAGACACTTGAGCAAGATTCTCGTAGACATGACATGAGAATCCCTCCATCTTAATTTTTTCCACCACCCCAAAATGCAATCTGGGCCAATTAGAAACGCTTGAATTGCTTCCTCAGTAGAGCTGGCTGCGCCAACAGTAGCTATGAAATAGTGGGGCTTTTCCACAACTTCAATCGCCTGCGAGTGTGATTCTGCGTTCAAGGACATCCAGCATCTTTTTATTTTCCTTAAATTGCTGTCATCATGCTCAACTAAAAATATAGCACTGTACAGTCTACAATACATGCGCAGGACATTGCATGAAACAGTGGGTAAACATCATATGACGTCTCAATGGAGAAACGATAAAATTGTATGCTTCTTGATAAGCAACTGACCAAAATAAAACAAGTGGTATAAGACCTTTGATTTTTGAGTAATGATGATGTGCATGCAAGGATTGCAAAACGAAGGGGGCGAAAGTGCTCTTGCAAAAATGGTAAACTTTTAAAGTGATTTCTTTTAAATTTTGTGAATTACAGAAAATTCTAAATCCCATTGAAATAAAATTTAGTGGGGCCGGTTTCGTTTGTAATGGGATAAGGAACTTTCTTCTGGAGGTTACCTTGCATGGAAGATTTATTTTTCCCTTCATTTGGGATAACGATCTATTTTTTTGGAGATATACTTGTAAAGTAGCCTCTTGTATAGTTTCTAAAAGTGGTGTCGATATGAAGTAAAAATGCCAGTGAAAAAATAAATGTTTTTTTCAGCAAAGTTTGTCCACTGTCCTCGGAATTTTTCAATACTTTTGTGAAAATACATTTTTTAAAATTTAAATACGTTTTTTTTTTAATACAATACATTTTCAAAATACATTTTTCAACACTCTTGTGAGAACACTGAGTAAGAATACATCCATGGCATCGCATTGCAAAACAACTAGGTTAAGGAAATTTATGGAATAATCCTAAAA
This sequence comes from Trididemnum clinides, assembly GCA_963675345.1. Taxonomy (NCBI): domain Eukaryota; kingdom Metazoa; phylum Chordata; class Ascidiacea; order Aplousobranchia; family Didemnidae; genus Trididemnum; species Trididemnum clinides. Next base: position 14,981,671 of record OY776297.1, on the reverse strand, counting down.
CTCAAATGGTGTACTAAATGCAACCAAATTGAAAACAGATAAACTTGAAAATGTGGAAATGTTTTCCCTAAATGGGTAGAAATCCTTCTTGGAAAGAATGCCTCCCTGGTTGGGAACAATTGAACTAATTTAATAAAATGCATGGAATAATTCTGAAACACAAATATCGACCAAAAAGCAACAAAATTAAAATCTTTCCAAGTTTAAAATGTGGAAATTCCTCCCCTATGATGGTAAAATTCCTCCCTGGGGAGGAATTCCTCCCCGGTTGGGAACCGCTGACCTAAAGCGTATTTCACTTATTGATCATTGCTACTTGGATCACTAGTGTACATCTCATTGTAATGAAGGATTGACACCTTAGCGTTAGGACTATTTTTCGTATCAGAATCCTGTCAGTAATTTGCTGTTTGGTCGGAGTTAATGTGTTAATGGTACAATGGAAACGTTTTCTTTTGCAAGGTTTAATTTGTTACGTTTATGTGGTCATTTTGTAAAGTTAAAGTTAACCAATGTGACAAATGAGGTAGTAAAAGATCGGATGAAAATCATAGTCCGCATATTTAATAACCGTTCGTATTGTTGGTCGACATTAAATCTGGTTCGTTAGTTGGTTTACATCGTTAACGGTTCTATAATATCGCAAGGTATCTTTAGTATACACCGAACTTCCCTCGATTGCTTGTTTATCAAAGTTGGCCGTGGTAGACACACGAAATACATCCGAATCGATCGATTTGCGAGCGCATTATTAAAGGGGCTGAAGTCTTGTGTAAGAGCTAGATCGTAAGTTGAACTAGTCCGTCACTAACCCAGCTGGTATATCTTACAATTGCTATTAAGGTTGTACAATACTCTTGCGCACCTTGTCAGACACCGATTGGTTATTGCTGCAAGACTCTTGCGCAAGCGAACTTGCTCGTGTGATTTCTGCTATATATCAAGAAAACTATAATAGTTTGAAGCTCATGTGTTTATCGCAAGCATGAAGCCCAAAGCTACCAGCAAATTTTCAGGCAATTGTTTGTTTTGTGCGTAATTTAATTTTGGACCAAAGGGGGAGGGCCATGGCACAATGGCCCCCCTGGGTTGATGTAACATATCTCAATCGGTTAGTGTTTCTGCTAGCTAATCTGTGGTTGCTCTGTCTACCATTTTTGATTTGAATTTTGTTTGTATGATTTGGAAACATAGCAAAGAACTTGGTCACATTTCAAACAGGCAATTTGCTAGCGTGATATAAAGAATGATGTAGTACGCTTTGCCTCTGAAGAAGTAAAATTGCGCTTTAAATTGTTTTGTGAAATCGCATTTTATATTGTTTTAAAAAAAATTATGGTTTGCTGTTTTAGTTATTTTAATGCGATTTTCCTTCCCAGCCATAGTTGCCAATCTTTGGAATTTATTCCAAGGTCTTAGAATTTTCAAGATCATTTTGCATTTTCTTGGAACTGTTTTTTACAAAATGTGATGGAAAAAATTTGAAGATTTTTGAAAGCAGTCATGGGAATTTTGGTAGAGCATTGGAATTTTTTTTAATCCACAAATTTGGAAAAAACACTGGACTTTTGTGTGAAAATCTAAAATTTAAGGATTTTTGACAAAATTTGGATAAAAATCTTTGTAGGGATTCAAAATATTAAGAAAGAACCAATATTGTGGCATATGTAATACATCAGAGCTTAAAATCAAGCCTGATTGGTTTTCCTTTCACAAATTCTTAGGTTCCGTATTCACCATTGTATGTTATCATGCTTTCATCTATACTCTGATGAGTGGTACTAAATAACTGTTTAGCGTTTTGATTGGGGATCTCAAAAAAAGAGCGTACTTTATAGTACTTGTCATCATTTAGACTTGATGTGTAGATTCGAAAATATTTCTCTGAAGCCGTTCCTACTCATGGCTCTTGCAACAGCTTTATTGTGAGTGTCTGGAGAAGCAGTCCAGTAGAGGTCACGTTGAGGCACTCTGCAATATACTGAAAATAAAAGTGTTGGTATGACAGTAGCAATTGCTTCTTCTCGAGCATTTAAATTTTCTTTTCTTTGCTGAATTGCATAGAGATTAGTCTGCTGTGTGATGCAGGTAATCAAATTGTCACAAAATATTGTATTAAACCTATTTAGTGGCTTTTTGCAACTTTTTTTCACAATATTCGATAGTGATCTTCGTTTTCAGATAGATTTATTTTGAAATTGATATCTGTTTTGGTTTTTCATTTCCTTGTAATAGGCCTCATCTTCTTCGTTTTGGGGATTGTTTGAGATTTTGAGCAGTTGATGAGTCACAATTCTTATCTAAATTTTGCTGCTACAAGCGGAAAATAGTAAGCGCCTGGTCAAATGATAAACAAACCCTTCATTCATATCATCATATGCACCACTATCTTGGTCTGACAGAGCATCAGCATTTTCACGAGGTGGGAGTATTGCTAAATCAAGACATCCCTCATTGGAAAAATCATCAGTAAGATGATTGTCATTCTTATCCATCATTATGCCCAAAACATCATTCAATGTGTAATCACAAAAAACATGCATATCAACTTATGGTTTTGTCTCTGTGTTGGGTTAGTGACAGACTTTGGACCCTAAACAAGTTAATAATGCTTTAAGTTGAACCAATAAGCCAGTCTTAATTAAATGTAAAACCACAAACAAACTCATTAAAGATTGGGTAATGATTGTTCGTGTTCTCGACTATTTTCAACATGGTACGAGCATAGCATAAAAAGAAATACACACGATAGGATACTTGAAAATAGCAAACTAGTTGCTAATTGGGTTACTGCTGAATGCTAAACAGGGAATGGTTACAACAATAAGCAAAATTTAGTAAATACCTATCATTATCGAATATGAAAGGAATTTGGTTATTGATCTACATCATGCTTTTCAAAATTATAAAAAGGTACATGTATCACTTAGAGTAAAAATTGTGATAGCAGCTGGGTGCCTAGCAAGCAGCCTCTTTCAAGAGTATGCCACAATATATTTAGTTCCTAGAATTAGGAGTTAACAAGCTTATAATAGCCCGGTTTTAGCAATTAGAGGGAGTCTAGATAATAACATAGTGTAAAGGGTTAAATTAACAAATCAATAATTTAGAGCCTAAGAAAATATCTTTGCCAGTCTTTAACTGCAATTTTGAAGAACAGCTCGGTTTTTCCACTTTTAATACAGGTGTTAATCTAAACTACTATTCTGCTATGACTACAACATAGACAAATTCGTTTAAAACTACTCTACCATAACCTGACAGTCCTACAACCAGAGATGAGGAAGCGGTTATTTTTCGACGGCTTCCGATTCCGCTTCTACACCTATCGCTTCCGCTTCCACCAACAAAAAACGAGAAAACGACCGTTGACAATTTTTTAAAACTTTTGTGGGTCTGTAGCCTGCCTTCTTCTACACTTTATCATTTTGAGGGGACAAAAACCTTCATTTATTGCAATTACTTTACCTACTTCGCTTGAGCTTATTGTTCCGAACTACTCTGTGTTTCTTTTATTTAGATATTAGAAGTTGCGTTGAATGTAGAACAGTGCTTTCATTCGATCGGTTCACCTCCTCTGACCTCCTCCCCCTCAATGATTTTGACATACCTACTCTTCTTCATCGCTCCTACCCTGACATCTCCTTTGCTCTTTTCTCTCTCGCCCTATCTTGCTCCTGGGAGGTGCTTCAGAACCTGTGTTCTAATCATCTACCAATTCTACTAACCGTCCCTCTTTCTCCGGTCTTTCGCCCCAACGAGCGTCTCCCATTCTTGAATTTTCGGAAACCTCGTCAAGATGACTTTGCTTTTTACTTTGACTCTCACTGTCCTTCTGCAGAGGAATACTCGTTTCTTTTTCTTTCCTTTGCTGCTGTTCTCTTTACTTCTCTGACACTGAATGCCCTCCTTACGATCTGGTGCTTTGGACAAACGGCTCTGTTCCTTTCCCTTTTGGAAAAAACGTCTCTGGCGTACTTGCCAACTGCTCTCTCTGTGTCACCGAGGCCACTCTTTCCTTCTCTGCAGGCCAGGTATGCTCAAGTTTTTCCGCTGAAGCCTGCGCCATTCTGCTTGCTCTTTGTTGGTCTCGGCAGCATCAACAAGTCTGCCATTTCTCTTCTCTTCCTATCTGACTCTCGCTTTGTCCTCGCCACTCTGTTCTCTTCTCCATTTTTTCTTTTACCTCAATCTCTGTCAGAAACTGTTTTCTCTCTTCTCCAGTTCTATCAGGCTACAATGGGTCCCCGGACACTCGTTTCTTCCGGACGACAACGCGGCTGATGAGCTGGCCAGACGGGGAGCGCTACTTGTTCCATTAGCAATCCCTTGTAGTGACTCTTTTCTTACCTCTCGTATCCACTCTTGTCTTTTCTCGGACTGGAGGCATACTGTCTCATCTAAATTCCTTGACACAGAGGCTCCCTCGATTTCCACCGAGAAACTTGTGCTTCTACGTCATGCTTACTGAGTTCCCTCTCGCCTTCGCTGCAACGGTTACAGCCTTCTGTTAAGCTCCTATCTCTATAGGATTGGCAGAATCGAAAATCCTTCTTGCAGCGCTTGCGGACACCCGTCCCAGGACACCTCTCATCTCATTCTACACTGTCCAACTACGGACTCTTTGCGCCGCTCGCTCTTTGGCAATTCTCTGTCTCTCTCTACAACATCTCTCCCAGGCCCTGGGGAGTCGCCCGACTTCTGGGGCTCCATGGTGTTCCGCCATCAACCCATCCCTCGGAAGGGGTCGGGTAACAACAACAACAGCAAAACTGAAATTGCAGACGCACTATTACGTTACAAAGGGAGTTAGGAAATTCAGACGTTCCTAAAGTTGTAAACAGAATTACGTCACAATCTGCAACTAGCTATCCTAACATTTCAATACTATTTATATACACGGAACGCCACTACATCTAAGAAATCAATACTGGTATACTGAAATAAGAAATGAACATTAGTGATAAACGAAGAACCTTGGTGGTCCCCTCACGAAACCTTTAAAACTCAGGTAACACAACTGCATGTTTTGCAAAACCCCTGATGAAGAGCACTGATGTGGAATGATTAAGTTGTTTCCGTCGTGAAAAATTTCTTTTTCAACGTTTTCAACCCCCTAACCAAGGTTAGTTAGGTTTAACCAAATCATCATTTTATTAGCTACGTTTCATTGTCCAAACTATCTTTTTCTTACCGATAATCGATATAAAATGTTATGCTAGTTATACTTTTTCTTGTTCTCTCGCGCTATTGGTATCGCATGGTCGTTCAGACTTATTGTGCAACTTCACCGTTTAATCCACATTAGGAAATAGACAAAACTTTTTCGCCAAGTTACTTTTCAAGTCAAATAACCTATGTGGAAGCGGAAGCGGTAGAATTTTTGCCCTTCTGCTTCCGCTTCCGCTTTCACAGAAAAAGGACCGCTTCCACCGCTTCCGCATCCCTGCCTACAACTATATGCAAAAACTGATTTTTGACTTCATTATAGGCCAATCACAACTTTAATTGAATCCAAAAAATAATGAACTCAAACTGCTACATAAGGGCACTACAGTTATAATTGGCATAGGAAAACATTGCAGACATAGTAAATACAAAAGTAGCCAAATCGCTAAAATCAAAGACGTAGCAGCCGCCCCCCAAACCCCCCAATTGGGGGGGGCCCAGGCCAACTTTGGGGGCCCAAGTTAGTCTGAAATTGCTTTTTGGCTACGTGACTATTTTCAGTTCAGCAGACTTGTTTACAACCGATTTAAACTGTAGGAAGAAATTGGCTTGTGACATCATAAGTGAATGCTTCGTCATTTTATCTCGCAGAATCTAGAATATTTCGATTGATTTTCTGGTAGAATCTTGAATATTCGATTGACGTAACAATGCCGTTGTTACGCAACAATCATACAATGGTCTGGAATTCTGTTTGGCTATAAATACCGGGACAATATATATATATATATACACTGCAGAGTGCAGATAAAGTATTTTATTGACATTGTATAGAATGAAACGTTCAAAAAGTGGTGCTCAAAAGAGAAAAGAAGCAGCCACTGCTCGAGATGCTGTAGCGAAATTGCCCAAGATGACAGATTTTTTCAAGATTACTGAGCAGAGTAGACCTGGCACTAGTACCGAGAGGGATGAAGAAAACTATAGTGTACAAGAAAAAGAAGACTATGACGATCAGCATCAAAGTGATTGTGAATTTCCAGAAAATGTAAGTTGTGATTTACCTGCCAATACGCAACCTTCAATATCAAAAATAACTGAATCTCAATTTACCCCTATCCCTGATGACCCATGTAAATGGCCTGAAAGTATTTCTGATGCTCAACGATGTGATATAGTAAAGCGTGGACCACATCAACTAATAATGAATTTTCCATATAATAACACAACTCCAAGGCGACGTTTTTCCTCCAACCATTATAAACGTGTGTTACCTAATGGTGAAAGTGTTTCACGGTCGTGGCTAGTTTATTCTGGGGAATCAGATCAAGTTTTTTGCTTTTGTTGTAAGCGATTTGGAAAAACACTAAGCCCCTTTTGTAGTGGTATAAATACATGGGAGGGTTTTTCGAAAAAACTGAAAGACCATGAAAACGGCATTTCCCACCAAGAATGCTGCAGTCAATGGATGTTGCTAGCTGAAGGGATAAGAAATTCATCCACTATCGACAAACGCGAGATGAATATTTTTTTCAATGAAAGACGTTTTTGGAGAAATGTTTTAGAGAGACTTATCGACATTGCCTTGTTTCTATCGGAAAGGAATCTTGCTTTTAGAGGATCTGAAGAAGTCTTAGGATCTCCTCACAATGGAAATTTTCTGGGTATATTTGAGCTTTTGGCAAGAAGAGATCCGATCCTAAAAGAGCTTCAAGACAGAATCAAGAATAAAAACACTAAAGATCACTATTTGAGTCCTACCATACAAAATGAACTAATTGAATTGCTAGCGACAGAAGTTGAAAAAGAAAATTTACAGCAATTGAAATTGGCAAAATATTTTTCTATAATTTTGGACTGCACTCCAGATATGTGACATCATGAACAAATGTCTGTCATTCTCCGTTATGTACTATGTAATGAAGAAGCTGCTGTTGTTAAAGAAACATTTTTTGGCTACTTGAGAATAAGTGACATTACTGGGAAAGGCTTGTTGGACGCTTTCTTAGAAAAAGCGACCGAACTGCAACTCGAATTGTCTGATTGTCGAGGTCAGTCATATGATAATGGTGCTAACATGAAAGGAAAACATTCTGGGGTCCAAGCAAGAATGCTAGACATCAATCCCAAAGCTGTTTACGTGCCCTGTGCAAACCATACCCTTAACTTAGTTGTTGTTGACAGTGCTAATTCATCGACAGAAGCATTGACATTTTTTGGAGTACTTACAAGGTTGTATGTGCTGTTTTCTTCCTCTGCTCAGCGTTGGGAAATTTTGAAGAAACATGTGGAGCTGTCCATAAAGTCACAATCTGATACTCGTTGGGAAAGCAGAATTAAATGCATCAAACCTCTTCGATACAATTTAAAAGAGGTGTTGCTGGCACTGAGACTTGGAAGCCATTTCCATAGAAAGAAAAGATGGAAGAGCTGCCTCAGAAACAAAATCGTTGATAGCTCATTTATCAAAATGGAGTTTTCTTTTGTCGGTGTTTATTTGGTATGATATCCTATTCCAAGTCAATAAAGCAAGCAAGATTCTTCAATCGTATGGAGTCTCCCTTCATACAATGGAAACGGAAATCCAGGCAACTGAAAAGTTTTTGCAAAACTATCGCACAACGGGTTATGGCAGTGCCGCAACATCTGCTGTTGAAATAGCACAGGAATTGGATATTGATCCTTCTTTTCCTCCGTCAAGAAGTGGAAAGAAAAGAAGATTGTTTGATTACCAAGGTGAAGAGGAACAACGAGCTACTCCTGAACTGAAATTTAAAAGCAACTTTTTCTATCCATTAGTAGACCAGGCTATCATGTCAATAAAGGAGCGCTTTAATTTGTTACGTGAGGTTTCTTCCGCCTTTTCGTTTTTGTACACACGAGACAAACTTTTGCTTGTGCAACAAGAAAATGCTCTTCTTACTTGCTGTAAAGAGTTCCAAAAAAAGTTCGGTGACATTGATTCTGATGAAATGAGCGCTGAGCTACAGCGGTTTGTTTTAATTTTACAAAAAAAAACGCAATCTCAATACGGCTCAAGACTTTCTGAACTATCTTCTAAAGACTCATTTGTTTGAATTGTATCCGAATGTGTACATCGCACTTCGAATCTTACTAACTTGCCCCGTGACTGTTGCCAGCGCTGAAAGAAGCTTCAGCAAATTGAAACTGATCAAAACTTTTAATAGAACGTCTATGACAGACAGTAGACTATCTTCATTAGCCATGTTGTCAATCGAAAATGACTGCGCCCGATCTCTTGATTATGACAATGTCATAACAGCATTTGCGAACAAAAAGGTTCGCTCCAGACTATTTAAATGATACTGTGTTTTTATAACTTTTTCATGTTTTTCAGTGTCATTGCTTTCGTTTCGCAGTGTCTGCATAAATGTCCTACTGAACTCTGGCATCGGTGCCGAATTTTTTATGACTTGCACCTTCGGTATCGGCATGCTTTATTCTGACATTAGCCTGTTTACTTATGTACAAATTGTGGTGTATTTTCTTAATGCAGCTTTTCAATTTTACACCTCTAAAGTGATATGACCAGTGCGCAGGGGCTCTTGCGCTTACTTTGGGGGGGGGCCGAAGTTGGAGTGCTACGGGACTGGCTAAAATTACACAACGTTAATACTTCTATATTTTGTTTTCTATCACCACATTGGCACGAATATAAATTTAAAGCAGCAATAAAAAATAACTTCATATTTTGATAATTTCAAATTAATTGTTCAAAGATTTTAATATTTAATATCTTTATATAGCTTTAAAATTTATACTAACCACAAAAAACCAACGAACTGGTTGCCAAAGTGATAAAATATAATACCGGTACCTTAATTGAGGTATACTCAGCACGCAACTAAAGTTGCTGACGGCTTCTAATGGGCTAATGTAACCACATACGAACTGCGTGCAAACACTTAAGTTATGAAACACAAAACAATGGAGTCTTGACTGCAACAAAAAGCAATACAGAATTCTTGGTGGGCATCCAAACTGCGATCTGCAGTTGCTGATATTTACTGTAACATTCACTATTTAAGAGCTTGTCGAAAATACATGTAGTTACAAAATTTTAATCATACCTAAACTTTCTAAAGTTGTTGAGCGTTCGTAAACGCTATTTCGACACAGCCAGATAAAATTAACCAAGGGGAGTTCACTGCGGGACGGCATTGTAGCTATGAATTTGTCGAAAAATTTTAAAATCCCACGGGGATTTCCCTTGGAATTAAGAAAAAGGTTTTCTGACTCGTATCTTGCCTGCGCTCAAGCTACATGTCCCAACACAGAAAGGTAAATCAAATACAAACGTTACGGTGGTTGGTGAAGGGCTAGTGTGCTAATATTATTGACAAGCACAAATATTGGCTTTCAGACAGAATCAAATGCTATAAAACTTATTTATACAAAGTAAACTAAAATTCTTTAAGTTTAGCATGGTCTAAAACAGTTGGCCCATGATTACATTCTTTAACCAGTGCCTCATCGGATACCGGTATTCAGTTTTTCTAGCAGAGCTGTATAGCAGTATTCTGGCTCTGACCTAGTTAAGTTTATGAAGGTGAATCATGGTTTGGGTGTAAAAATGGTATACTGGAGTAGGGCAAATATGGCACTAGTGGTGTTAAAAATACGTTGCTACAAACAAAAGTGAAATGTAACTTAGAGCTCAGGGATGTGGTGGTGTGGAAACGGTGTTGCCACACTGTTTCATTCTAACCTTGCTGGAAGATGTACTCGTATATTTCTACTCTGTGGGTTCCCAAACTTTTTTTTTAGTACTACTCTGCTGTAATACATGAAAACTTAGCAACTATAAAAATCATGGCTTCTCATTTATCATTGTTCAACAACTAAACCAAGTTTTTTTTTTTTTATCTTTGCCTTAAACTTGTTAGCTGTATGAACAATCACTGGTGGACATTTTCAAAAACATTTTTTATTGTTTTGATAAAAATAGGTGCTTTTGAATAATTTATTGTTGCTGATTTCAAATCTGCAGTCAAAATTTTCCAACATGTAAAGATTTTCAAGAAATTGAGAAAAAGATGAAAATCCAAGCACACATATTAAATATATATGCAAAGTTTATGGCATGCAGTTAATGAACTAAGCATTAAAAACTAGTTAGAAAGTAGCACCATTTTGTGAAGGTGTAAATATTTAACTCTTGCTTTTGTTTTGGGTTCCTCAAGTAAATAGCAGTCTTGCTATAATGACCAGCAGTAATCAGCTATCATGAAACAATCTGGTCTTGGTATCTAGTTTCCATTTTTCATGCGTTTATCAACAAACAAGGTAAAAACGTTGACCTTTTGCATCACTCATGCTGCTTAAATTTGCAGGAAAGTTATCTAGATGAGAGTACAAATAAACCTTTACACTCATTTGACTACAAAGCATTCGAAAATTCTTAAGCATTTCTTCAACAATGCTTTTATAATTTAGGCTTTTTCTGTTCCCAAAAAAATTCAGTAGTGCTTTAAAAAACTTGTATGCATTCCTCTCAGGTTGCATAATAATAGCCTTTTCTGTTTATGTTTTTGTAACCGATGCTCACATATTCATTTGCTCCAGGCATCTCCCTTGAAAACTCATCATCTAAATAATATGAAATCACATTGTTTATAGTGTCTTCATCAATTCCTTTTCTCGCTAATTTTTTGCGTTTTGATAACACACCTTCATCTTTCTTTAGAGTCATTGCTGTTCTGACTTGGTAAGTAGTAGTGTTAAAAAATTTCACAGTTTGATCTATTGTCCAAGATTGTGGCTTACCTGTCAAAATTTGAATTTTCTCATGCAGGAAAGTTGTTTGCAAGAATTTAGTCTTCAACTCGAGCATAAGCTGGTCGAAATCTCTTTTATCATTGGTTCTTGTAGCTGGTGGTAGGGAACAGGTAGCTGTAGGTACTCTTTTTGTAGAAAAAGCCTTTTTAAGTTTCTACGTTAATTTTTCTATTGTTTTGTTTGCATGAAAAAGCTTTTGGCACTTCAATTTGTCTGACCTTTTGAAAGGTGATACTCCACATGCAGCAAGTGAGTCATCTTACAAAAGTTGAATTATTTTGAGCAGATGATGATTCAGAGAATTCTGTGGCATCTTCTGATAAACTAGGAAATAGGGGAATTGTGACCATGCAAAATATTCTTTGTGTGCATTCAACAGTTTTTCTGCTGGAATTAAACAAAACTTTCCTTCCAATTCTTAAGCAGTTTTTAAGCTTATTGAATTTATTTCATGCCATTGTTTTCTTTTTCTTGACTTTTCATGAACATCAAAAGGATTAATGCAATTTTTTTGCTCTCAATCAAAGCAAGTTAAGTACATTCAATAGCAATGAAAGCAAACTTTGGTAATATCATTAGTAACTAAGGATCGATTTTGCAAATAAGATTTACATCCAGCTCTCCAAAACAAAGTTAAAATGTCATTATTAGAAAGCTTGCAAAACTGTTTATGTCCCTTTTCTTTCTTATACCATGTTTTATGACAAGAATCTTAAGGCATTCCCTTTCCGATTTCACTATTTCCTTCAAGTTCCTCCATAACTGCTATCTCTCACAAAATCAATATCTAATTACCAGTTCTCAAAATTGTAATAAATCAAACTAGAATTAAATTTTAGGCAAATGTTTTCCAACCATATCGAAATCCAGTAAATTCGATTGTGATACTTGAAAAACAAAATGAAAAATCTAATTTAAGTTGTCATACATTCAGCTGCCTCTACCAGTATGTAAAAAAAATTGAGTTTCATCAAGAACTGACTTCTGTTATCTTTTTTATTTTGTTGCTAATAGACTATCATTATTCATTGTACTACTTAGATTTAATGATGCACTGAATGTCTTCCATCTAGAAAATCTAATACATTACTGAAAATAAACCAAACTGAAATCAGCACTATACAATAGCTTCATACCTTCCTTGCATTACCAATACTGTAAATGCACAAAGAACATTTAAATTTTGTTCCAAAACCAATGCATTGTTTAACAAATAATGGAATTTATACACATAGTAGTGCCAATTGTCATCACAACTAGGCATTTAAAGCATGTAATTGTAGAATAAAAGCAATTGATTAAAAATAGTATGGTGGCAAATTTTTGAATAATTTTACTTTGAAAGAAGTTTCAAGCTGAATAATCTAATATTATGAAAGTTATATAAAGTTCTCTGTGTTATGGAATCAATTAGAAAAAAAAATTGACCAGTCATAGAGATGGGGCTGGCAATTCAACTTGGAGTCAAATTAAAACAAAACTTGGTGATGACTACCTACATAGTGCTTATTTGGTAATTTTAACAACATTTTTGAATGCCTTATCTTTCTGAATATATAAATAGACACGTTGTTTGGCAATTTTGGATTAGAAATGACTATTGTAGACAGTTTTAAGTAAATTTTACACAGGCACAACAGCACCGCTATTGGCAAAATTGCAAAACTTGAAAGAGCGATATCTCTAAACTGTAAAAGATTTTTTTTGAATTCCAAATTTTATGGAAATCATTTTCAAATGGCTATCAGATATGCAGATATGAATAAAATCCGAGAGGTCATGATGTTTTCATTTGCGGAAATATAATGGAATGATCTTAGATCTTTTATACAGCCTTTTAATCATGGTGACATGCTGGTAGTAGGCTACATAAATGAGGTAATCTCTGACACTTATTCCTTCTAGAAATATCTAAAAACAACTTACTTATATGAATAGTCACAAATCTTCATAGCTTGCATCTTTTTGCATAAAACAAACTTACTATTCTGCCTAACTTAACCAGCACACATAACTTGCGCTAGTAGCTGAAAGGTTGTTGAAATGTGACGTCACAATAGGATAGCAACCATGCATCATAATACTAAAACGAATGTAATAACAGTATTTTATTTAAAAAATGAAGAATCAAATTACAAAAATTTTTAACGTGGTGGAGCAAAATAGTTTTCAGATTTGAAATTGATGTCCAAAAATTGCCAGAAAACCTCTTTTATTAAAACAACAAAACTCATGCTCACCAGTGATAATTGTTTGTTTGCTTTTGCTGATCAGTTGTTACAGATAAACAAAAAAAATCAAGGTTGTTTACGATATTTGAAATGTTGTTGTTAGGTTTTGCATTATCACAGCAGTACATTTCTGTCAGAGCTAATAATTGTTTATAACATGTGAAAATCCCACGGGCCTATTGACATCACTTTTTTAAAAAGTTTACCAATCAGGTGTGACATCTGTCAAAGTTACAACTACACTATAAAGCTTTTTCTTTATCTGTCTTCTGTTTTAGCTACTCCAAAACTACTGAACGTTCAAGCGGCCATTGCCATGATTGATTATCACACTAAGGCGGGTATAGCTGTAAGGGGTTGGTGATGACACAATTGAAGATAATTTTTGTAAAGTTTGTTTTTCTTCACGAAGAAAACCAGTTTTTTGCTTAAACAAAAGCCAGCACCCGACTCACCGACTTTCAAAAATTTGTGTTCAGAAAGTAAGATCTTTTGTTTAACCATTAATTGTAAAATTTATTTTCTCAACAAATACTGGCAGCAGAATTGCAATTAAAAGTTTTTCCGGACACAATGACTAAGTGCTTTTGATAAAAATAATTTTTTAACAATTCAAGCTTTATTGACAATGCAGCAAGTGACTAAGCCTTCAAGCATTTGTGTAAACAGCCGCAGGCAGCAGCTATACTTACATGTATTGTCAATGTGCTTTAAAAGCAAATGTAATTAGTAAAGCCTATAATTGATATTCTACCTTTTAAAGTAGAACGATATGTTAGAGCTCTAACATAGTGGTTTAAATCTGGTTTATTGATAATGCATCGGTAAGCAGGAAAATTTTGATAACAGAACAGTATGGGGACTTTTCGTAACATAAATGCATAGTGCTTTTATGTTACATGCTTTGATACTATAAGCCCCAAGTCACTTTTAACTCGTGTAGCAAAATGGAACTAAATCCCAAGTTTTAAAGTCAAATCTTGCAGGATTTAGAAAAAAAGTTGTTTTTATCTTAAGCACAAATTTTGGACCACAACCTAACGTGTTATAACAACTGACTGAGCTCCGGGTCACTTTGTCATCCCCTGGCTGTGTTTATGTTGGGAGCACAGAACATACTGTACATGCAGCCAGAGGCTTTTAAGTTTTACAACCAAGCCTACAATTACGAAAAAGTTGTAATAGTAGGCCTATTGCTTCATACCTTAATTTCTGTTTATTCATTAATTACTTCAGCATTGATTCAGTGCTTTGAATTTATGTCCCTTGAATTATGTTCTTAATTGAATGAACTCATGAAAATTTGAGAAATTATTGATGGTTTGTAAGTATGCACAGTTTTAATTAATAAACGGGAAGATCCTTATCATAAGCATAGTTTATAACATTCAAAATTTGACGAGAATCATCGGACAAAAACAGATGTCGATAGGCCCAACTAGTTGGCTAAACAGCACAAGTTATATTCGCTATTTAGAAAAAAATAGGTTAGTACAGCTACACGACCGAGTGAAATCAGAGTTACCAGATGTGAGTCCTCAAAAAAGTTATCGAAGTAAATTTCAAGGGTGTTGTCCAAATAATATATAAAAACAATCGTCAAGAAAGAGTTTTCCAATTTCACTCCATATGAAGGCTAAATCAAGCACTGGCCCTGTGAAGACCATGGTCCTTCGATTGAAAATCACAGGTCTAGGCGATTATCTGTCACGAATGATCTTCAGTTTTTTAATCCGATCAAGACGCTAGCTTGCGAGTTGCATCTTGTTTACTCTGCTCGTCTTTCGCAGCATGGACTCAAATTAACTGCGCGTCAAAGACCTTCGAAGACGACCCCAAAACAAGTTCGAACAACAATTATATGGGCGTAAGCGCGAAGTTTTCAAATTTTGCGGGAACGGAGAGGCAAAACTGACAATTCGCTTTGGTGACGTAACAACTAGCGTCATTATGTCAGCTCCAAAATGTTCGCAAACCGGTAGCCTATTGGTTACTAAAAAGCGGCGGCGAAATACCTGGCATTTCTCGGTTAATTTGGGTTAAATTTGATCTCTCAAACTTCTATGCCTTTGCAATAGTGATTCGTCAGCATTTTAGAATGGCCGGTTAACCAGGCGCCTAAATAAAATTAATCCTTTGCCGACGCCTGATACGAGCATGAGAAATAATAATGGGATGTTTGGTAGGTTATCGCGATTATGGCAAAAGAACAAAAATTATTTGCGATCTTTAATTGTTGCTTGATTATAATAAATAATTTAACAACTCACGTTTCTCTATCGTAATCAATTAAACAGCAGGGTTTTGCAATTGCACGTAAACTTTTCCCTGTAAAATCGGAAAGTATTTGATGGCCAAAGCCGCGCAACGTGAAAGAAGAAAATTAAGATTTTTGTGCGATGTAGCAGTAGTAGCATGTGCGTATTGCTCTCTTTGTAAAGCGTATCTCAGAAAGCAATGCTATTGATAAGCGACAACAAATTTCACCTGAGTCTTGTCAGCTAATTTCACAAACCACACAGGAAAACAAATGGTTTCATTTTCGGGAAGTTTTGTTCCAGATGCAAGAAACAGCGAATCGTTATTAATTGGCTAGGTATTGTGGCGAAAGTAATGGTAGGGTTGAGGCACTTCTGAAGCTTATTTGCGGAACTTTCGTTGATAGTGTGGTGGCATAGCTAGCTAAGTATTTTTCGCTCTTATTAAGGTTTGATTAACCATTCACCGAATCCGTGAAAAGTGATAGCAAATTTTTGATAGGTACAATTTTACCTTTGTGAAAAGCGTTCGAAAATTGACCGAAGGAAAGAGAAATTCGTGGACGCGAATATTCGCAAGTGTGGTAAACGCAGCTTTTTAGGTCTAGTAAAAAAATTTAAATGCTGATATTTGTGACTATACATAAAACAACATGGTTTCACTGAGAGGCGGTTACTGCAAATATTATTAAGGTCTATTCTTCATTTACACCACATTATTTTACTGCATTTGAGAGGGGCTGCACTCTCCGGGAAAAGTTTGGGGGTACTTCGCCTGCTTTTCCCGGCGCCACTGTGTACAGGTATATGCAAAAAAACTGCAATAGCCGCTCGTGCACAATTACACTTTAACATAAATTTTTTTACGAAATACACAAGTTTCTGTTAGTTTCGATTATTTAGTAATTTTTCTTTTCGCTAGTAGACCAGACCGGATGATATACCTTAATGTTGAATCAAAAGACAATTTTGGAATGGTCGATTGTTAACTGCAGTTTTTTTAAATCCCGTAACGTCATAGGTAAATTGTACTATATAACAAATTGCCTTTCAACCAATTAAAATAAAAATGGCTAGATTTCAACATCAGACGTTTTCAAAGAGATCGAAACTACGATTTACATTTTTTTCTCGTTTTAAGGCCTATTTCAATCACGACTGGTAAGCTATCGCAGCACATATCTGTCAGCTACATTCTATTTAACAAAAAACATTTCTGGAGGGGATTTAAAACTAAAATTGGTTAGAAGTCGGTTTCTTTTTACTTTTATTTTACATAAATGGCAAGTGAGAGAAGGGTATTAATTTGTTGTATACAAAAAGTGAACCATATCCTCAAGAAATATTTTTTTTTGTGCTGAACTGAAACCGAGAGCTATATGCTTTTTTATCTTTACAAGCACGATTAAAGTTAGGGTTGAAAGGTAAAGAAAACATTAAGAATTTAACCAATTCCACTTTCAAACTTTCCTCCAAAAATGATGACTGGTGTTAATACTGAAGTTTGCTTGCTATTGAGAGCTGCTTGCTATTACTACTCTTTAGCTACCATTAAAATAGACTGCAAAAAGCAAATGAAATAAAAAATTGATTTTACTTTAGGTCAATTGCTTGAGAGATAATTGGTAATATAAAAAGTGTGGCAATGCCGTCACACCCTGTTGCGTCACAGTCGCGAGATGTTTGCGTGAGACGTGCACTGCTCTAAAAAGTGTCGGTCCTAACTTGAACACCTTTTCACGTCTCCCGAGCACTAAAAGGTTGGTAGAAGATTTTATTTGCAAAATTGCAAAAATTTTAACAAACTGCAAAAATTACCAACAACCGCCGGACTTTTTACGCACTGTTGAATTTTAACTGCGAATCCGCTTGACATAATTTCGCACTTTTATCGCGTTTGATGGGAACTATGGTTCACTCTCCTTCATAAGCCATCCATGTGTAGAATCCTACACAAAGCTGGCTTTGTGTTTTGAGAAGGAAATGGGGACAATGTCAAGTCGAACAACTTGGTGTTTTTTTAGAGACGCAATGAACTAATTAAATGGTGGCATAGTTCTTGCGTGAAGTAAACTTCATTTTTTTTGAGGAAACAAACAAACTTCCCAGCGTCTGCCTAGATGCACTGACCAGCAACACATAAGCAACCAAACTTATACGTAAATACCTTTTTGAAAGATGCCTCATTTTGTAGTCTGCCTGGTGTAGCAGGCGAGTCTACCATTTGCTGTTAGTTGTGAACTTTTATTAAGCTATTAACATAAATCAATGAATATTCTCCAATATTTTAAATGATTTTAGTAATTTTTGTCAGATATTCCAGAGGCTATCAAAAGTAATGATTTCTCACAAAATGCTACAACCTCTTGTTTTTAAAAGCAACCTTATCATCTTCAAAAATGCCATCGACATGATTTTTTTCAAGAGGAAACAAATTTGTTCTTCCTTCTAGTTGTTGGCCAACAGCTAATATACTGTACCGTAGAGCAGCTGATGAGAGTCAACCGCTTGCAACCAATCGTAAAATGATTGCCAAACTTATTTAATATCAAAACATAAGCGACAGACTGTTAACTAGGGGAAAATTTAAGGCATAAAAATTACTATTTGTGTGCAGTTAGTCTGTAGTTATCTCTATAACCTAAAACCATACCCAAATTGCTGTTTGCGTGCGCCAAATCTTTGATAGAGAAAGACGTTCCAGTTCGACTTCACATCGTTGAAACATTATCAAGAACTTAGTAATTTCATTTTTAGTGTTAAATCATTTAGTGGCAAAAGAGAACAATAGCCATTTTGATATCTTCCTGTAGACTCTTCTGGTTCAAAATAGAAAAGATATTTAGTTCAACTTTTGAACGTGAGATATTTATCTGAACAACTTAAGCTTGGATAATCACTAGTAAATTTTTGGTAATGACAATCTTCGCAGCGAATTTTAATTGCTGTATCAGAAAATGAAGAGCAATAGATATACGTGGATCTGTATGTGCCTTTGGTCTATTTGCTCTGTTCATTGCTGACACGAACCCAAAGGAGCATTGCGTTTCTCGTAGTTTGGAAAAAGTGGTTAAACTTTTTCAAGTCCTCGCCGGCTACGCGTTATGTAGCATGTTCTTTTCTCTCTGCTTGACGTGCCCTGGGGAGTTTAAAGTGTCCTTGGTTTTCCTCAAATGTTTGGCTTGACCCCGGTAGCTCTATAAAGCTATTATAAAGCAAAATACCAATAATATGTGCCATGTGGTGCGATTCAACACAGTGACAGGAATTTTGATTTTGCCTCAAACTTTCTTAAGTCCCTGCTGGGTGCGCATTATGATTCATATTTGCTTTTTCTTAGGTATGCTCATAGAAGTTAAATAAGTTCTTGCTTTTCTCAAATTTTCAGGTTTGATTCCGGTAGCTCTTAAAGCTATTATCAAGCAAAATAGAAAAAAGGTTTCTCCTGAATATGGTGCAATTTACACCCGGAAGGCCATACATTAATCGCGCCCATTTAAAACATCAATTAATGCAGCTGCGCCAGCTTAACGGTACAAACATCTGTTACAGCCACAACGAAATGTTTTACTAAATATAAGTCATAGCTGGTGTACATATAATGGTGGTCATGTTGGTTTATTAATCAAGACTGGAAGTATTCAAAAAAGAAATACCGACCCGCGAACGACTTTCGAGTAGGAGATCCATTACCTGCATCATCGAGCAGTTTCGCAACTAGTGTTACACATGGTCAACCTGAAAATCTTAACGGTGAGAATTAAACGAATATTGCAAAGATTTTATTCTATTTAAAATGTTCTATTTTCATAAGAAAATATAAATAGTGTTTTCGAAATTACGTAATGTCAATATGTTTTATGCAGAAGAAAATCGAATGGACGTCGAAATGAGTCAAACTGCTAGACCAGTTGAAACACGGACTTATGTAAATATTGTATAACAGCTGTGTTTTGTTTAATTTCTTATTAATGCATAAAGAATTTCCGTTGATATTTTTTAAAGCAATGTTGGCAGTGTGTGCATTGTATTTCTTGTGTTGTTTGGGAGGAGGGTTGCAGGTTGATTGTTCTCCGGTACGTTGACAATGGGCGGTGGCGATAAAACTGTAACGTTTTTTGAAGAAAACCGACAAGTAAAGAGGAAATTCCAGGTAACGCTTTTTGGGATCGGTTGATAATACACGGGTTCTTATTGTGCTCAATTTGTGCCTTTTAACTACATAAAAATTACTTTGCTTGGTCCTTTTATTTTTTTCTTGGCTCATAGTCTTTCAAAAACTATATCTTTGATCGTTTTTTTACCTACAATGCTTGAACGGTCTCGTAAAACCTAAAAGAACAGTGAAAAAAAAGAGTGTTTCAATTTCTGTTATTTCAGCGTCCCGTGAATTTTGCATCTATCCCATCAATGGACCATGAACGGTTGTTGCGAAGTTTAGATCTCCGAAAAGAAAGTGACAGAATGTACGAACAAGTATTCATTCTTTCACTTGTACTGATTAAATGATTTGCCGTTCTTCAATTTACATGTTTCATAACTAGGGCAACCAAAAGTCAATAAAGTCAAAATTAATCTGCTTCGTTGGAAGTCTATGAAACGTACACAAACTTAATTTTTCAAAATTAATCTGCTTCGTTTGGAAGTCAATGAACGTACATAGTCGGACGTTTCAACTACTGCTTATCTAAGTGGGGTTTAAGATCATCATCTAGTTGCAGTTGTGGTCCGATTGACCAAACTGCGGACCACGTCATAGTCTGTCCCTTAAACCCAGCTCCAAGTGGCAAAAGGGGCCTCATGCAATTAGATGAACCAACCCGAAGATGGCTGAAAGAACTCCCTTCGTTTTAAATCTTCATACGAACGACGACGACGACAACGTACATAAACTAATTCAAAATAAATTTAAAATTTATCCTTTGGTCAAAATTTTTACCAGCTAAATTTTTTCCGTTTTTCGATCTTTTATTATAGATGCATCAGATATCGATTACCTGAAGGTCACAAATAGTTTAGGTTTATTAAGCTAAGTTTTGTCCTTAATGGTTTATTTGTTTCGTGAACATGATGGTTTTATGTTTTTTAGGCTTTATTTAATGTATATGTTGCTATTTGTGACATAATAATTTATAATAGTAGGGTGTTATTGTAATATTAAGAAGCTGACAGAATTTTTGGGTGGTTTGGCTAAATTTAAAGAAATGTTGGGCATTATGGACAACTACCAGGAAGTAATTGGTCAAAACAAGGTCAACTTTTATAAAATACTAGCAGATTCACCCGTCGTTGATCGGGTAAAATGTAAAGACTGATTAAATTTTTACATTGAATAACCATATTTTAATATAGGTTGAATAAATATAGGCTCGTAGCCCCCCATAGACGATTCTGATCGAAATCAAAATACCGTACTTGGTTTCCCTGGAAAAAGTCATACAAGATTCATATGTTTGTTTGTATCTAAATGTCTCCAGTTTTATTTCTATAGCGGACAGACAGACACACTTTGAGTTTTATATATATAGATAAACTCAAAGTTTTTAAGTCAAAAAACTGGCTACTTTAGTTATAACTTTTACCCATAGCCGAAATATGTAAGTTAACTGAATTTAAAACAATTTATATATATTTTGTAACATTGCATTTTTGCCAAACGTGGCCATGGGCTTTTTACAGCTGTTTAAGTGTGCAGTGTCAAAAGTCTTTGGTTAAATTTGCAAATTTGCAGAATTAATTGATTATTATATTCTAGAGGTTAGTTTAGTTAATTTTTTTGAGCTTGTCCTGATAAAGCGTTCATGACAAGACAAAAAGTTCTGGTGTTTTATTTTTGTATTTCTCTGTTTGATATTTTTTTGATCGTTTAACGTCTGTTTAATATCTGCATGTAGTAAAATGAAATACATTTTATTACTCTGACTCGGTCATTGAGCTCTCTGCTGTCAAATCGACTCAATACGTACGGTAATATGTGCCTAAATTACTTTCTGTTGCAACTGTTTGGCTGCTCAAAGGTGATTAACGTAGTAGGTGTTTCAAATACTAATAGATTTAGGCAGTGAACATACCAGTAATGATGCTAAGACTTGATTTCAAGTAGAATATTGGTGCCATGATATTTGATTTTGGTAGATTAAACAATTAGTTTGTTTTGTTTCCCAATAGACAACTAAAACATGTTTGACTAGAAAAACGTTTAATCGATGGCCTGCCTCTCTGCAAACTGCTGATCCTGTCGAGCTAGCACGTCGTGGGTTTTTCTACCTCGGAGAAGCTGACAGAGTTCAATGCTTTTCCTGTGGAGGAGTTCTCAAAGATTGGAACTATGGCGACGATATGCAGCGAGAACACAGAACCAACTTTCCTAATTGCAGGTGAGGTTTGGTTAGTAACCCGCAACATCGTAGTGCTGGCTTAGTCTTCAGCAAGGTACACATTTCCAATCTATCAATGGAAGTAAGGGCATCCGCGTTTGTTTTAGAAAATGTCAACCCAAAATGGAAAAAGTGCGATGTGAGGTTGCCTCAAAAATTGTTGCTAATGAAAACAATTTTTCCAAAAATTCAGATTGTGAAACGAAAAGTCTTTAACTAAAATTTTCCGCAATTTTATTTAAAGCTTTCTATAGAAAATAGGAAATAATGTTCTCAAAAAAATGTCCCAGCCCAACTGGTATCATCCAGGGCGAAGTGAACATGAACTACCTAGAAGAGTGCAAGCTCTTTGGAGTTTCAAAGAATTAATACAAACTTTCGGAAATTGTGTTTTCAACTTTTTTGAAGTTTGTCCTGTTCTGCCAGGTTTGGTTTGTTGCTTATTGCCCACCAAAATAACTTTTTCCATTGAACTTAATGGAAGTGCAATGTCAATTAAATCGTATTTTATGATTAGAATGGTGAACGAAACAGATACTGATAATGTCCCTCTATCCGACCACAAGCGTCGTCAGATTCCTCCGAGAGAACCAGTGCAAGCACCTCCCGATCTCAACGAAGTTGAAAGGGTACTAGCGAGTAGCGATTAAGTTTTTTGTAATACATCTGTAATTTAAAATGCTAATTTTTATAATTTGGAATGCTATTTTTTAGCCACCAAGGTAAGAAAAAAAGAGACAATTTCCGCCGACAGATTTTTTTAAGTTCTGTTTTTGACTGAATGTGAAATTTCCGTGTAAAATATCAAGATGATATTAGCATAGCTGGTCGGCTCTGGTTTTATGACAACTGAAGTTGAAGCTTATTTATTACTGCCGTTGCTTTCTCGTTTCGAATGACGAATATTTGTTCTACTTACCATTTCTCGCAATATGACACCGAAAACACTTCTCCACCTGCTTCAAAGTTCTTTAGTAAACTGAAGTTCTATCTGTTTGCGGCTGCAGCTTTCTCAAAAAATGAATCATCTCAGATTTCTTAATGTTTATTTCCGACCGAAGACCATCACCAATGTCATACTTCCGAGGTCTACCGCCTGCAATCGGAGCGCGAATTCGTGAGCTGCAGCGTCAAAAAATGCAAAATCTGCTTGGATAGGGACGCTGACGTCGTGTTCGTACATTGTGGTCATTTACGCTATTGCATCATTTACGCTATTGCATATCTTGGGCTCTTAGGGTAAAAAAAGGTCTAATTTGTTAGGTTTGAATTTCAAAAGCAATTCGGAATTTTAAAAGCTATTAAAATAAGTAAATAGAACACCTAGGCTTCATAAGCTGGTTTTGTCTTAGTTCAACAGTAAAAACTTTTGTTTTTATACCTACAGTAATTAGCTACAAAATCCCGGTGTCACAAATAATAATTTGGAGCAGCTTTAAAAACTATTATATTAATGTATTGTAGGTAATTGGGGTCACTTGCCATGGAGCAGTGCGAAAAACTAAACACTTAATCGGGACGGATGGAACCCACTTCCTTCTAATCATTGATCAGATGCTCCACCACTTGAGCTACGGGATATTAACCTCTAATTAAGTTGATTTGCTTTTACAACCTCGGCACGCTGCTCTTCGTTGTTAATGAACCAAAACTTACAGCGTTCTGATGACATAGAAACTTACGATGACGGGGGTGTGATTAGCCACCAGATATACAAAAATCAACATTTACAGCGCTATGAAGGTTTGTATCTTGAAGTAAAGTTCGTAACTGAGGTAACATACCATGGAGAAGTGTGTGAAAGGCTAAAAACAATGTAAAAGCAAGGTGCTATTTTAATGTTTTGAAACGGATTCTAGGGCAATCAATTTCTTGACCTAATAACTTCAAATTTTAACTTTATGTTTTACAAAATTTGACCATAAACAAAGTTTGACCAATTACTTCCTAGTTGTTGGTCATACTACCAAACATTTTTTTTAATTGAGTCAAACGTATGTAACCTAATCAAAGTATAGATAGTGCTTGTTGCTAGCTAGCAGATTTCAGACGATCTCCTATTTAGAAGAGATTCGCCTCCAGCATCAGACTAAAATAAATAGAAAATTTGCTAAAAACCATCACCAGCATCATACAGGCAACTTTCCATTGCTTGGACCAGAAGTCGTAGAGAAACAGAGTCGCCAAAGAGCGAGCGGCGCAGAGTCCGTAGCTTGACAGTGCAGAATGAGATGAGAGGTGTCCTGGGACGGATGTCCGCAGGCGCAGCATGAAGGATTCTCGATTCTGCCAATTCTAGTTAGATAAGAGCTTGGTTGTGTCCGTTGCAGCGAAGACGAAAGAGGGCACAGTCGAAAAACTGGGCCTGCCGAAAAGCAAAGGGTGGACTCCGTGCCACAAAGTGCACAGTTAGCAAGTACACCAAACTCGCCTTTTCCGAAGGGAAAAGGAACTGGGACGTCTGTCCAGATCACCAGATCGTGAAATAGGGGGGAGTCAAGGTAAGCCAAAGCCGCATCTTGGCGAGTGAGAGGGGATCAAAACGGGAGCATGGGAAGAAAAGGGTGGACTTTACAGTGAAGGAAGGCAGGTTCCTAGGTGGAGAGGGAGGGCAAGCAAAGAGAAGCTCCCTTGAAGAAGTAAGAGAAAGTATGAGCTGATAAACGGACGAAATAGCTCTCCAGGAGGATCCTGAGAATCTTGGTTTCACTTCAAGTCTGGCCAAACCTGAAATTGGAAAGTAGGTTGGGAGACGAAGAACTCGCTCCATAAAACGACAGGGTGAAATCAGTCAAAATGGCTCGTAAGGAAGATAGAGACGCCTTGCAGAGAAGAAAAGGGATAGCAGAAGGCGTGAGGCAGCCGGAGATGGCGCGACTAGCCGCTCGGTGAAGGCGTTCCAATTTTGTAAAGTTTGTAACGCTAAGAAAAGGAAACCTTCCGGGTGAAACATAGATGAGAAGGGGCCGAAGAAAAGCTTAATACAAAAGAGTGAGGGACTCCTTAGAGGGTCTTCATGAGGAAGCAAAGATACAGCCTAAGGCCTTGAGACAAGGGAAGAACTTGGTCTTCAGCGGAGATGCATGTTTAGAAAAGGACAGAGTGCGGTTGAAGGTGATCCCAAGGAAAGTTAAAGTGGGATCGAAGCGGAGGGGATAAGTTGAATAAAAGGAGGTTTGGCTGGAGGTTAGCTTGGTGGAGCTCCACTGAGAAAAAAGAGGCCTCGCATTTGCTCGGATTGAGAGGAAGACATCAGTATTCAGACCAGCGCTCCAGTCGATTCCGAGATCCGTGTGTATCCCCCATTGCAGAGGGACCGAGGAGGAAGAGGACCAAATGGCCAGATCGTTGGCATACAGAGAAAAGCTGACGGAAGAAGACAGAAAAGCAGGAATATTATTGATAAAAAGAGAAATGTAAAGAACGGATCCTTGCGGAACATCTTGACGGACTCGAAAGGAGCGACTTTTGTGATTTTTTGAAAGTGCGCAAGCACGTCAATCAGAAAGGAAAGATTTGAGTCCAACAAGCAAAGCAAGAAGGGAAGCCAGCTGAAATAAGTTTGTGTAAAAGAGTGGAGTGCCAGACAGTGAGAAGCTTTGGAAAAGTCGATAGACGCAAGAATCGTCCGATAGCCAGGCTCGGGTTTGTTAAATCCATTTGAAATGGACGGAGAAAAATAAAGAATTTGATCAAGAGTAGACCGTTCAGAGCGGAAGCCGATCTGGCGTGGAGAAAGAATGGAGTTAAGACTCTAGAAAGAAGAGCAGACGAGATAGAATGATGCAAAGGTTTGAGACGCCTGAGGTGACAGAGATAGACCGGAAGGAAGCAGGAGAGTAGAGTGTCTTTTCCATCTTATGAATGCAAATAATAGATGATGTCTTCCAGATGGAAGAAAAGGAGCGCAAACACCAGGAAAGATTGAAGATGTGCCAAAAAAATCCATGCCAGAGCGAGGAAAGTGCTTTGGCATGGGATAGGCAACTTTGTCTGGGCCAATGGCAGGAGCAAAGAGAGGTTAGAGGCAGCCTGAGAAATTCAGCAAGAGAGAAGGGGGAGCACAAAGAGGAATGAGACTCCTCAGAGCACGAGGCTTGGCCGAGCTCGAAAAGGTAGTCTCTGGCTCTGCTGCGCAGGACCTTTGGCTGGGAAATAGAAAAGTGGGATCTCAGGTAGTCGGCAAAAACCGAAACCGACTCACCGCGGGAGGAACAATCGAGGAAAGTTAGGAGATGAGGAAGAAGAGCCAGCGACAGAACAAAGGAGAGAATACACGGATTTAAAGTTAGGTTGGATTACATTTCCGCACCATCAACAGCTGCCTCAACGTGGTCATGCGGTCTCCCACCCCGTTTGAGTTGGGCCGAAATTGCTGTTGGCCTTCTCAAATCTCCCAGTTATCCCGGACACTCCCCTTAACAAAACTATTTTTTCGCCGTTCTGCCTTCCAAACGACCGCAGAAGGGCACCACCGAGCCACTTTTAAATCGGTCGACTACTTTCTTTCTTGCCCGTCTTCTCATTTTTGTCCCTCTGATGAGCGGTATCGTTCATCCTAACCCTGGCTCTGTCTTTCTCTATTCAATGTGCGCTGGAAATGTGACCGTGTGGGGCAGGTCGGTGCAATGCTGCACCTGTTCCAAATGGGTCCATTAAAGATGCTAGCTACTTTCTTTTTTTAGATTTATCACTCTAGGCAGCTTTCACTCCTGGAGCTGTTCTCCCTGCTGCGTTTCTGCTTCTTCTGCAAGTCCCACGCCCATCAACACGTCTTCCATCTTGGACTTCTCCAGCTTAAATACCTCCACTGATCAACCTGGCGAATTTGGTCCTCCTTTGCCAATGCAGCATTTCTGCCCCACCCTCGCTTTAAACCTCCTATTCTTGCGCCCACTTTGTATCTTCTTTCTCTTTACCCCCTCATTTTCCTGACTGTTTTCTTCTAGTTCCTGCTTCCCATTTTCCCCTGACTAGATAATCCTTTAATGGAATGCCGCAGGTTTTCGAGCCAGGAGCACTGAACTACAACACTTTATCTCGTCTCATTCTGTGGATCTTATCTGTATCCAGGAATTCAACCACAACTCATCTTCCTTTTTTGAGATCCCTGGATTCTTTGCTCTGCAACTTGATTACACTTACCCCAGGTCTGGCATTATTTCTCTCGACGACCCCCACACTAGCGGTGGCATCATCATTTTTGTCAGCCAGGGCTTATCCTTTAAACTTTTTTCCTCCTCTTTCTCTTCGCTTGACTTCTACCCTGATTATGTAGGGGTCAACATCTCACTAAACAACTCCTCCTTGCTCTCTTTTCAATGTTTATGCTCCTCCTATTTGCTCTTTTTTGACGGGTAGTACTTCTGAATCCCGTGGATATCAACTGCCATCACCCCCTCTGACACTCAAAAAATACTTCTGACCTCCATGGGGAGGAAGTATTCAATTGGGTCGTTTTCTCCAACTTCTTTCCTCTCAATGTCCGTGACACGCCAACTCTTCTCCATTGCTGCTCTCCTGACATGTTCTTTGCTCCCTTATCTTTTGCTCTGTGGAGGTGCTTCAGAAGTGGGTTCTGATCACCTCTCAATTTTACTAACTGTCCCTCTTTCTCCACTCCTTCGCCCTTCTTCAATTTTCAGAAAGCTCGTTGGGATGACTCTGCTTTTTACTTTGACTCTCATTGTCTTTCGGCAGAGGAATACTCCTCTCTTTTCTTCTGCTGCTGCTTTCTTCTCTGGCACTGAATCCGGCCAAATTTTTCATTCTTTTTGGCCGCGTCAAACGCCATCTTCAAGCCGGGTCGTCTGAAGGGGAAGATCCGGTAAGCGAAAAACGTACGGCTTTTGCTACTGCTCATGGAAGCGATGAAGATCGTTAAATGATCTGTAGGTAAAGCTAAACCAATATTTCTAACCCGACACAAGAAATTGGTAACGAGGCCGACTATACCTGGCTAGTTTCATTATAATATTGCTAGCCGTCGTTGCCCGGCAGGGCTATCTGTCAGCTAAGTTTGGCTAGAAATATCGGTTTAGCTGGCTTCACCCAAATAACTTCTTTGTAGGCAACAAGAATAAGCAATAGTACCGGCCGTCGTAATGGGACTGAAAATCAAGGCTGGTCTTGCAAACTCTTGCCATTTCACAAATTCTCTCCGTACCTTCCAATAAGTGTAGGGCGGTTATGTCAAGTTGAGTCAAAGTTAAAGGCGGGGTGGTTATTGATTTTGTTTTACGATTACAGAAATAGTTATTTGGTGGTAGGTTTATCTCACGACTTGTTTTAACTACCTTCTTAATCATATTTGTGACACCAAGTTTCTTAACTACACGTATGTACTTTGGTCCTGGAACGGAGCAAAAGGTGCTATACCTCAGTGGCGAGTCCTAGAGGGATCTGGAAAATGCACCAGTCCACCTGTTTTTCTGTCATAGTTTCGTGAACTGATTTGCTTAAACTTTAAAAACTTAATGTGAAAAGAATAAGATCTTCGTCTCACCCTTCCTACCAAAAGTTGCTAAATCCGCTATTGTTATACCTCTTACATTTGATTACCGAGTAGGCCTAATAACACATCTTCAAAAAAATTTTCCTTGATGAGGATTTCACGCAGTGATATAGACGAGATGTCGTATTTTGTCTATTTATTTGCCTTCAAACTTTGGACTTTATAAACTGTGCCCATAATACCGACTTTCCAACTATTAAATTAAGGTTGTGCTTATTTACAAGTAGTAAATATTTTTACAAAATTTTATGGTTTGACTAAGTGCGTATATACATAAATTCACAGTTGTGGAAGGATGCTCAAGTGAGTCGTAAGTTTTCAAGAATTAAGTCATTAACTAGTCGGCTTACTCCATAAAACTTTTTCGTAATTGTAGGCTAAGTTGTAAAATTCAAAGTCCCTGATTGCGCGTAAGTTCGTAGCTCGCAGTATAAACTCAAATGGCGGTGGGCGAAATGACCCTGAAACCAGAGTCTAACATCTACAGTTCAGTTCTTACAATAACTTTGATTAAGGCTTAAGTAAATAACCCACCAACCAATTTTTTGTGCAAAAAGGATACCGGTACTTTTTTAAAATCCAACCAGATTTCTTATTAAAGCTTGGCAGTTTGTTTTACTGTGCTACACGTGGTGACATTGTTCATGGGTTGAGAATGCTCAGGCGTGCGGCATGACAACACTACAGCTAGGGGTGTTCGAACTTGAAATCATTCTGCGGTTCAGTTCAAGAATTAAAAAGATGAGAAGTGGTACAAAATTTCAATAAAGCTTTAGTTATCGACAATTTTAAGGTACTCTTTTACAAAGAATAAGTGAAAACTCTAACGTGTTCGTCTTGCTCTCTTCAGTAATTATCGCTAGAATGAAGCCTGGTGTTGATGGCGAGGTATTTATGGCGAATAAAGTTGGTGAAAATGTCGGAGCGTTCTGATTGGTGGACAACCAGACGTTTCGTCAAGTTCTACACACTAAAATTACGTCATTGATTCGGACTTGACGAAACGTCTGGTTGTCCACCAATCAGAACGCTCCGACATTTTTACCAACTTTATTCGCCATAAATACCTCGCCATCAACACCAGGCTTCATTCTAGCGATAACTACTGAAGAAAGCTAGACGAAAACGTTAGAGTTTTCACTTATTCTTTGTAAGAGTACAATGAATAACTAAGTTGATAACTAAAGTTCAAGAATTCTAATTGTTGTATTTTCCATTATTTTGATATGAACAACGAGGTTTATACCATTATGTAAGTACTGTAGCATTTCATTCAACTTTAGCAGGCAGCATATTAGTGATAAACTTTGCCATTTACATTATTTTCAAAATGATAGTGAGTTATTGGTACAACTGCTCCCCGCTGCTGTTTTTACTGAAGTGGTAACAATCAGCATTGTGTCGAAGCATTGCTTTTTTTGAAGCGTTAAAAAAAAGAAAAATGTCTGCTTAAAAAAACGCTTGAATGCTTTATGGATTGTTCGATCATAAAAAAAGATTTAATTGTTAAAAAATTGATTTTATCAGAAGCAACTTTTAAATATCTCACGAAAAAGCTTTCAACCGCCTGTCTAGGTTAGCATTTTGAGAAAACAAAGATAACAAATTTCACAATCGTACGTTTCGGTGATATTTTAGTTCCCACAATGGTAAAATTTTTTGAAGTTGCTAAGTCAGGTGCTGGCTTTTGTTTAAGCAAAAAAACTGTTTTTCTACGTCAAGAAATGCAAATTAAAGAAAAATCATCTTCGTTTGCGAGGTCGTGAAGTTTCTCATGACATTCACTCCAAAGTGTAGATCAATCGGCCATGATTCATGTTTGCACGCCTAGTAGTTTGAGAGGAGTTAAAACACTCATACAGACACACACAAACAGACCTGCGCTTTATAGCATAGATACGACAACAGAATTTGCTCCATTTTCTTTCAAAATAAATATGCTAGTGTGGCGAAATTGCCAAAATTTTCGTTGGCCTGAATGAAAGAATTTTTCTCCAGAAGTCAAATAAAATTTAGGTTTCTCCAGTCGAATATGGTAGAAAAAGCTATTGATTTATACCAGACAACAGCTAGTATGCTATTACAGCTTCTGTTCTGGTAACTGTGGAAATATGTTCTTTCATTGATCTTTTGTTTTTTTATTAATATTAAGTTATTTAGGTCTTATACCTCCGAAAATTTTTTAGAGGGAACTGGAAAACAATTTTCCGTGCTTATTTCCAGTCAACGGACACATGAGAAGTGAAGATCAAAGAGTTGAAACATTTGATCGACGATGGCCAGCTACTCGAGTTCGTGCTACTCCAAGACAAATAGCTGATGCCGGTTTCTTTTTTCTTGGTGAAAGAGATCGAGTCAAATGTTGGTATTGCAACGGTGGTCTACAAAACTGGGAGCTGGATGATGAACCGTGGACTGAACATGCGAAATGGTTTCCTACGTAAGTACATCAGCTTTCTTTCCAAAACCAAATGTCTGTTGTGTATTGCCTGCCTATGCGTGATCATGTGCTTGCATGCACAGCATGACGTATTTTTTTAAAAAAATCTGGTGCGAAGACTGCGAAACAGCAATAAAGTGACTAGCCACAGCATGTGCTGCCAGCGTGAAGAGAAATGTGAAAATAGCTTCGTACTACTTCAGGCAGGTTTGCAAATTCCTTCTGTGGGCTGTTTTTTAATGCACTTATTTCAAAGCATTGCAACGCTGAGTGGATGTCGCGTTTATACTTATTTTTTCTTGCTGTTTGTATTACAGTAAATTATATTTTATGTGTAAGTAGCATACTATATTCTTCATGAACTGATAAATGGATTAGTTTATACGTCAGGGGTGCACAACGTACGGCCCGCGGGTCGCAAGGGACTCACAAACATATTTGATGCATCCCGTGAGATGATCTCAAGAAGTTATGTAAACATAGTACTGTTCAGACCACGGCTCATCAACAAGTGACGGGCAGGATGATTAATCAAGGCACGTTAAAAAGTGATAAGTCATGTTTTTTGTTTCATTCATTGTTGATTTAATGTTACCATTTGCTTAATTGTGGACGACCGACAATAACGAAGCCTCATACCTATTGATTGTGCATTAGATATCCATCTCTTCTCTTTTTCCTTACTCACTACTTATGTTCCTTTTTTATTTTGAAACAAAAATGCCCGCTTTGCATTCATCCGTGACTAGATATGTATTGGTGCACTCACGGTAATAAGTAGGATGAGGGTTGGGAGATTAACTCTCTTTTAATTTGACATGGCATCAACTTTTTGAAATTTTTACCATTTAACTTTGGTTAACTAGCGTTTTAGAACTATTTTTAAGTATAAAGCGTCAACTTTTTTTGCGCATAAAGCGCAAAATGGATAAAAAATGGCGATTTTTGCTGATTTAATATTTGTTTGTGCATTTTTTCAACGAAATGGTCAAAGACATTTTTCTTACTATCAACGTCTGATTGCAACTGGCTTAAAATTTAAAAACTTTTTAACCTACCGTACGTAACGTCTCCGCTATCACCCTTTACTAATATGTAATTATATCCTATATTATTCAAATCAGATACGATTGTACAAAACAAAAATGTTTTCAGCACTTTTAATCATTAATATTTCGTGAACTGGCAGACTGCGTTTGAAAGGATGCCAACCTCTGGTTTTGACGATTTGTAGAAGGAAGCATAGCGGGTTAAAAAGCCAAAAACAGAGAAACGAGCACTTTCGAAAACTCAATTTTCAAAAATGATTCTAGCGTTTGTTTTGAGAAGAAAATAGGAAAATAGTCTCTTTCGAAAAGTAACAATGTTAGCATGTTGCCGGCGGAAAAATATTTGGTTGATGCGGTCTTTCTACTGTGTTGAGTTGTGCACCCCTGCTTCACAGCGTCAGGATGAAAAAAAACTTTCTTTTCCTCAAAAATTATACATGCGCTAACAAAACACAGACCGCATGTGCCACTTGTTGCGGAGGCTGGGATGTGCACCTTGGCTCAATAAAACTTTTTAATCGACTGTGATGGTTAGTGGCAAAAGTTTGAGATGCTTTCTTCATGGTGTTCTTTTTACTTGATCTAGAAAGAGAATTGAATGTGCAAAAAAAGATATGATAGCTTTTCATTGCTGTTCTTATAACTATCCATTGGATGAAACTGGCCGCTGTGCGATGAAGTCATTTCCTCTGTTCAAATTAAATTTTGTCCCTCTCAAAATATGTTACTCATTAGAAGAATAGAAAATTCGCGATCATGGAAGTATGGGCATGCCTATCCTGCTTTGCTCATAATGTTTTTGAATCAATCAATCTTTTGAAATACACTTGATTTTGAAACGAGATTTGGATGTGCAGAAATAAAATTAACTTTCATGACTGTTTTCTCCACTACCCATTCGGTCTAACCCGCTGAACTAATAATCGTGTTCTCGATATTACTGATGGGGGCTCTACGAGCAACGCCACATAGTTATTTCATAAATCAGACAAAAAATATTTTTACCTTTTGTTGGTACTAAGTAACTTTCCGGCTGCTGATTTTCCGGAGATAGTTTTTGAATCGAAATAAACTATTCTTGAGCAATTCATAACTTAGCACAAAATCAATGAATCGAGGTCTTGTTAAAAGCGGCAGTGAGAATTTAGCTCATAGAGCAAAAAGTTGATTTGAGTAGTTGTTTTACAATGTTTTTAAACAGTGAAGCTTACAGTAATTACAAGAGTAAAAGATGCTTTTCAATTATTGATTCAATAATTAATTTGCTTTTTAACTGATTGTCAAATGCCTTATATTTACATCTTGCTTATTGGCATTTTAGTAATTGATAAAAGTTCACCACACCTGTTTCACAGCTTGATTTTTTTGTTGATCACGATACACTGTATCTTCTAACATGCTGGTTACTTGAGCACATTCACCATTTTATAATGTTCAAGCTTTAGCTTACTTTTCTAACCCGGTATCACCTCACAGCTACCCATTGATTGGTCAGTGATTGGATTGCATAATTCGGAAGATTATCTTGTACATCAGGCGTAGAGTAGTAAGCTTAGGCTAACTATAGAATAGAGTAAGCAATATAGTAATCTCTTTTATCATTGGCTTTTGCCAGGTAGAGCTATACGCAGAGCTTTTCAGAAAATTCTTATACTGCTTTCTCTGTTTTACCCTGGAAAACACCACCTCACCTTACAGACCTGGGAATACCAATTTTATTCATAATTGGTTAAATTGCATACTTGAAACAACAACCAGTCGTATTCCTTTTTGTAATCGTCCTTTTTTTTGAAGTGCCACCCATGATACCTTTCTTCTCCTTATTCCGTAGGGAGAAGCACACTCCGTGAGATTCTCCTTACCGGGGAACCAAAGGTGGATCAACTGTCGCATCTCTTGGGCGACATTTAATTTGTAGCCGTTTCTACAAATTCAACACAAATGTTCACAATGATTTGAGAAGAGTGTACTAAATGCGTGATCCACAGTTTAAAATTTGGTTAAAATATCGCAAAAAACCTGGATGTAAAGCTTTGTTTCTGATTAAAACTGAGACAATACCAATGGTTAAAGGACGACTTAGCTTTAGCAAGGACAAGCCTTGAAAAAATACTTAAAAAATCTACTTTCTTCTCAATGGATCCCCACCAAACAAACCTCCAGTCCAACCTCCTCTTACTCGGCTCCCGCCTCCGTTTCAATCCTACTCCAACCTTTCTTGGGTTCACCTTCGACCGCACTCTTTCCTTTTCTAAACATGTATCTCCGCTGAAGACCAAATTATTCCAACGTCTCAAGGTCTTACGTTGTATCTCTACTTCCTCATGGGGCCCCTCTAAGGAGTTCCTCTCTTGTCTGTATAAAGCTTATCTTCGGCCCCTTCTCACTTATGCTTCACCCGGATGGTTTCCTTTTCTAAGCGTTACCAATATCACCGAATTGGAACGCCTCCACCGAGCGGCTACTCGAGCCATCGCCGGCTGCCTCTCGTCCTCCCCTATGCCTCTTCTTTTCTGCGAGGCTTCTTTACCTCCCCAACGAGTCACCCTGACCCATTTCACTCTTTCATCTTATGAGCGGGTCCTTCGTTTTCCAACCTCCTTTCCCATTTCAGGTTTGCCAGGCTTGAAGTGAGACCAAGACCCTGCAGATCGTTCTGGAGAGCTTTTGCGTCCACTCACCCGCTCATGCTTTCTTCTACTTGTCCTAGGAAGGCTCTTCTTGCTTGCACTCCCTCTCTTCCTTGAAATCTGCCTTTCTTCATTGTGGTGTCCACCCTTTCCCCATGCTCCTGCTGTGATCTTCCTCTCTATCGCCAAGGTGCGGCTCTCGCTCACCTTGTCTCTCTCTCCCCTCATGGTCTGGTACTCTGGACAGACGGCTCTGCTCCTTTTCCTTTTGGAAAAGGTGGCTCCGGAGTTTTTGCCAACTGCTCTCTCTGTGGCACTGAGGCCAGTCTTTCCTTTTCAGCAGGCCCAGTATGTTTAAGTTTTTCTGATGGAGCCTGCGCCATTCTGCACGCTCTTTGCTGGTCTCGGCAGCACCAACAAGTCTGCCACTTCTCTTCGCCTACTATCTGACTCTCGCTCTGTCCTCGCCACCCTGTCCTCTTCTCCATCTTTTCTCTTATCTCAAACTTTTTGGCAGATTTGGCAGGAACTGTCTTCTCTCTCCTCCTGCTCTATCAGGCTACAATTGGTCCACGGACACTCGTTTCTCCCGGGGAACGACGTGGCTGATGAGCTGGCCAGACGGGGAGCGCTACTTGCGCCCTCCGCAATCCCTTGTAGTCTCTTTCTTCTTATCTCTCGTATTCACTTTTGTCTTTTCTCGAAGTGGAAGCGCACTGTCTCACCTAAATTCTTTGACACGCATGTTCCCTCGATTTCCACGAACATGTGCTCCCTCGTCATGCTCGCTGTGTCCTCTCTCGTCTATGCTGCAACGAAGACAGCATTCCGTTAAGCTCTTATCTCTCTAGGATTGGCAGAATCGTGAATTCTTCTTGCAGCGCCTGCAGACACTCGTTCCAGGACACCTCTCATCTCATTTTGCACTATCCTGCTTGGAACTCTTTGCGCCGCTTACTCTTTGGCGACTCTGTCTCTCTACGACCTCTGGTCCAGGCCCTAGGGAGTTTCCCGGCTTCTGGGGCTCTATGGTCTTCCGCCATGCTCTCATCCCTTGGAAGGGGTCGGGTAATCAACAACAACAACAACATACTTTAAAAAATTGAAGTGAAGTTTTTGTTTGCCACTCAGAACGCTCAAACTTTACTTGTTTTACCTTTTTACTTCTATTACATAGCTATAATAAGGAACATATGAATTAGCAATCAGCTGCTTTTGCATCAGATTCTGATTAGTAAGGGAGGGTTTAAACCCCAAGATATATTTACAGACAAGTACATCTACACCAGATCTGCACAGCATTCGGCCCGCAAAAACCTTTGTTGCGAATCTCCAGATGGTTGGAAAAATGTTACAGTTAAAAAAAATCACCTTTAGATCTATTGTCAAGGCTACCACTTCGTGTTTATTTCTGAGATTTGTTCTTAATTTCAAGAACATCGTCTTATAAAATATAAATGTGCTTATCTCAAAGAAATGAGATTATTTTTCAGCTTTGTGCTAGGTTTATTTTGAAAATTGTTTTTGTCTCCGGGTTTTATTGCTCAAAGTGGGGACCTTTAAAACTGAGCCTTAAATTTATGGCGAAAGCACGGTTTTTTACCACGATCCAAATTTGTGGTTTTGGCCAGTGGTAGCCCTAATAATCGGTGAAGATGTAGACATGCGGCCCGCAAAAGAAATACTTGTTTGTTATGGCCCTTTTTGCTGTTTTGGGTTGTGCAGGTCTGCTATATGTGAACAAGGAGGAGCCGTTGTTAAATTATTACAAAGAAAATCATCTCATCATGGATATATGGAAAAATATAAAAAGACATGGCGATAAAAAAAATCACATCTTTATGGAAAAATGCAAACGAAATTGAACTGTTTGGATGCTTTCAGCTGTTATTCACAACAATGTCATGATTTGTCTTTACGTTTAGATGCGAGTTCTTGCTTCAAAAGAAAGGACCGGAATTCGTTCATCGCATTGTCGCATTGTTTCCCAATCTGCCACGACCAAGAATGCAGATGGGCAGAGGTGCACCGCTTGAATTACAGCGCAGACCTCCATCCCCGCCTCCTCCGTTGATCGATCGAAGAGTATGTCATGTTCATATTTGAAGCAAATGTTGCTTTTTCAATAACAGAAAAAGAAACTGGATACATATTCATCATAGGAGCTAGTCACGATATATACTTATAGTTAAAAACTTTGGTAGAACAAATGTACTCAAATCTGCTTCAGATTGGCCATTACTGCCTAAATATGCTTGATTTACATTTTAATTGCATTACATTTAGACATGCATTTTACTTTTAATCAATTGTATTGCATTGCCGTTTTAGATTTTGCGTAGCGAATGTTTTAATTATTTATTTGATAAATAACTAACAGATCAATAAATTACTAACTAACAGATTAATATGTTAATCAATAACTAATAAATGACTAACATAGACCGTGACCTAAAGCGTGAGACAGTTGTCCGACCTTTTCTAGTTTCTGTTTTCTGCTGGAATTGCTTGTTATACTACTTTCAATAAATTCATTTCTTATTAAAATTTGTGTTTTTCCATTTGTGCAAAGGTGAAATTCTTTTTTAAGATCAACTCTGTGACTTCAAACCTTTCTGATCTTGCTGCGATTGTTTTTGTTCATGACGAAGTGTAGGTTGTTTTTTTTTTGGAAAATCAACCATCAACTTTCTGATCTCGATCAAAATCTTTTTTTTAAATTAAGGTGATTTTCTGTTCAAGTAGGGATGAAGACATTTCTTGTATTTTAGAGATCACCTTTAAATTTGATTTATAACACATGTACAGGGACGTTCAATATACTAATAACCCTCGGTCGCAGGTTGTGAACCCTGATCTAAATAATTCTATAGCCTATTTGTTTATGAAAAATAGTGATATAAAGTAATAGTAAAAATACCGTTGGATCACAATCTCTGGGTCAACAGAAAAATTCATTAACAACCCACTAGCTTGAAAAAATTTTTTCTGTGACCACAGAATGAGAATAGAAGACAAAAAATGAGGTTATGAGAAAAAAGCATTCCTAAAGAGTGTGTATTGTGTTTTTAGTGGTTTGCACAATGCACATTAATAGGCTTCATTTAGATAACAATTTCACTCACTTAAGGCTGAAAACCGACGAATTAAAGAAGAAACTGACAAAGCAATGAAGTCTCTTATCGCTAGTACTGCCCTTGAAATGGGCTTTGAATATCAGCAAATACGCCGTGCTATTGAACGGTAAGTTGCTTACTTAACTGTTTCACAAAAGCAATTGGATTAAAACTTATTACTGCTGCATATTTGTCCACCATAAAGCTAGGTAATTGAAAAATGAAACAACAATCTGCTGTTTTCACTATTTTGATAACACAGTAGAACGACGATTATCCAAAAGCTACTCTGACAAACGTCATAAAACCGCATCTACATTCTTATCTTGATAAATCGCTATCTGCGCTTGATAACGGGCTGTGTTTAAGTGCAAAAGCTTTTAAGTTTCAAACTAATCTAGTGACTATATCTTCCATGCAAAGAAAATGGAAAGTAGTGACGATAGGGCCAAAGCTTGAGACTATAGATCAACTAGCAATAGAAGCGAGAGTTTCTTTTCTGACAGCTCGCTACAATATTGTTGTAATTTGATTATCCGAAAAAATCGACCCTAGGTCCCAATTAGTTCAGATAAGCGGCTTTCTACTGAAGAATTTATAATAATTGAGCCTATATTTTGATAATAAAATGCGCCTATCTTGCTATAGGCACAACTTTGAGGCTGGCCAAAAATTAAAATTTTTTCACCTCCGGAGCTTTCTTCTATCAAAACATTGCTCCAGCTTTACTTCTGAAGCACTTAGATAAAACTAATCCTGCTCCGCCTTTTTTGCCATATTTATTTGTTTGCTGAATTAAAAATTTTTAAGTTTAATAAGAGCACAACGCAAAGAACCAAAGTATTAATTTCTCTAATGACTTCATGGGCATGGATAATTGTTTATATCAACGAAATAGCAGTAGAACCTCAAAAAAATGTTGAGTTGGAACCGCGTTGAGAAAACCTTATTTAAACCTTAAATTAAAAAATTTAAGGAAGAGTTGCAGCTCCTAAAAATTTCCGGCTTTTTAACTCCAGAACCAAAACCCTGTCTATCGTGCATCTTTTTTAGAAAACTGCGGGAAGGCGAAATGTTCACCGCTGTTTTGGACTTAATCGAAGCTTTGTCGTCTCAAGGAGAAGAATCTTCAGACGAGGAAGAAATGACTGGCGTTGAGTTGCCAAGAATGCAGCTGGGTAGAGGTGCACCGCTTGAATTGCAGCGCAGACCTCCATCCCCACCTCCACCGTTGATCGATCGAAGAGTATGTCATGTTCATATTTGAAGCAAATGTTGCTTTTTCAATAACAGAAAAAGAAACTGGATACATATTCATCATAGGAGCTAGTCACGATATATACTTATAGTTAAAAATCTTGGTAGAACAACTGTACTCAAATCTGCTTCAGATTGGCCATTACTGCCTAAATATGCTTGATTTACATTTTAATTGCATTACATTTAAACATGCATTTTACTTTTAATCAATTGTATTGCATCGCCGTTTTAGATTTTGCGTAGCGAATGTTTTAATTATTTATTTGATAAATAACTAACAGATCAATAAATTACTAACTAACAGATTAATATATTAATCAATAACTAATAAATGACTAACATAGACCGTGACCTAAAGTGTGAGACAGTTGTCCGACCTTTTCTAGTTTTTGTTTTCTGCTGGAATTGCTTGTTATACCACTTTCAATAAATTCATTTCTTATTAAAATTTGTCAAATCAGTGACATAGGGTACTAGCCGGTTCTGCTGGCGTCTCCCGGCTGGGGCCCTCCATCAGTAATGTCGGGGTTTGGTATTTTGGTTTAACCGGCTAAGCCGGCTTCACCCTTCGAGCTCTTGTGTAAGTAGTTGCGAAAAGTTAATGAATTTTATGCACTTTCACAATTTCTGTACACGAAATCGTGATCATCATATTCTTTTAATCATGACTTGACTGGTAATGCTCACAAAGAATCTTGCCACAAATTATCGTTAATACTTGTGAAGAAGAAGGGATTGAAACACAATCAAAACTGATTGTAGCGGCGCAACGGTCGTTGCTTTCATAATTACGGAAATAAACTATTTAATGATAAGCCTATTTTGCGATGTGGTGCTGCCTCTTTCCTATTTATATTTGTGGTATTAAGTTCTTTTAGCTGCGCTGTTTGTTTTGCTTCGGGCATAGCGACAAAAGCGGCTATGGCTTTCCCAAAATCATTCACTATGTTTTGGTAGTCGCCTATCAGGCCGAGTTATTTTCAAAGAAATGTTCTCTGTTAATTCAGTTTTACAAATTGTTAGGATATGGTTTTATGTTGATTTTTTCTTAAACTTGGGATTTGGTTTATAAGAAGATAACCCTGTGATGTTGTTTTAAAGCAACTCCAATAGCAATGTTAGTATATTGTATTTGCATTGCAAAATGTAGTGCTGCATCAAGATTGCCTTAAGCCTTCAATTAACCCTCCGCAACAATACATATAAACGAGTAACTTTTTTTAATCAATATTATAGAAAAAAGAGTGAGCAAAATCACCAAACTTTCTTCTGAATACCGTTTGCCTTATAGACTAAGCCATTTTTTGTCAAAACATAATTAGCACTGATAGTATGATATATATATATTTGAGTTAGTTAATATCAACTATACGATATTTATATTTGTAGCTCATTTGAAGCAGCACTAATAGTATGATTTATAACTGTAGTTAAAAAACCTTATTGAGATTTGTGATAAAACAATTTCAGTGGCTAACCTGATAAGCCAATTTCTGATTGAATTTGTTGTGTGGGTGCATGTGATTAGAAATTGTTCACATAGCTCTATCAATTTTAGGCTGGTGGTCAGCGGACAGAAAAAAATGCAATTGAAGCGACAGAATATTTCAGCACTACAACTTCACGCGACAGGTATTTTAAAGAATCACAAATATGCCAAGCCAATAATCGGTGTGTTGATATTCATAAATTTTTATTTCATAGTCGGAATTGTGAAGTTGCTTTCCAGCATGTGAGAGCTAAGAGGCAACTATTGCGCATCTATTAATGGCTGTCTGTTGCATTGCTAATGGAGCTACCAGTCTGCTATTTACAATTACGACTGGCTTGAAAGGACTTACCTCTTGGTGGGATTTGAGTTTAAATCTGAATATCGGTTTCATTTCGTGCTTCTATTCTAAAAAATAGTGAAAGTAAAAGCAACACCAAGGCTTCAACAGTCTCATTTGCCAGCAAAATCACCTTTAATGATTTTTGCTATATTTGCAATAAACTCGTTCATTGTAAATGCATTTGATATGATTTCATGACATCAGTCAATGGTAATTAAATCTGCATTTTTTAACTCATATAGACCTGCGAGAAATTTGTTTCATTTAGGAATGTTTGTTGTTATGCTGTATATTTTTTTCTTTCAATTACAGAAAAGCTTTGCCAATGTTGAAAGAACAGTTTGTGCTGAAGACCGCAGCAGCTTGCCATTGCTGCTGCTCCCCGCGTTTCTATTGATAGTACAAGCAAGAGAAATCTCCGCTATTCATATTTTTCTAGGATACAACTACGCTGCCTTTCGACAATGTTGCCTGTTGGAGGGCAACATTGTCGAAAGGCGAGTTTAACTTTTGTTTCATCATGCTAATTCGCATCATTCTTTGGAGCGCTTGTGTCATCTTGACCAATTTTGATCACCACCGAAATTGATTTTGCTTTTTATAAACATACTGATGGTTGATTTTTATGCTAGTAATTTCATACTTCCGTTTATCATAACAGAGAGAAATATTTTTTTTAGAAAAAGAGAGCTTTTGACATCTTCGCAACAAGAATGCTCATACGAAGAACAGATGAGCTCTGCTGAATCTCCAACCACTGAAGGTCAAGACAAACCACTGGCAGTGAATAATGATCAACGTAAAGCGCGATCATCGTTTTCGTTTTTTCGTTTTGTATTCTAAAAATTAGTTAGCCTGGTATATCTACTATCTATTTCATTAATTACCGTAGTTGTTTTTTTGCTTTTCTTGTATCTACTGAGGTAAAGTATTTACTCGATCATCACAATTTTTTCTGCAAGTGTTTTTATGATTAGCATTTATCGTCTTGGGTAAGTTATATTTGCTGAGTTAACTGGAAATATACTCTTACTTTCTTTTCCTCAGATGATGATTTCCCAAAAGCTTTCACTGATGATGATGTCGAGGATTTTCGTGATGCAGATGAAAATTTGGTTGAAGATCCTCCTACATGTGTAGTACGTAATTTTCACTGACAATTAGTAATATACCATTGAGCTTACGAAGCATTGGTGATCGAGTATTATTTGTGTATGCGCTTGAGTAGGTTAGAATATTAAAGCTGAAATCGTTCTTCAGGTTTTCATTGCACTTTCTATTTAGGTTCAAGTTAAAGAAAAATTTAGTCCATTTTGCTGTAGTTTTAAATACTAGTTGCTTGCCAACGACCTATTTATCTAAGGTGTGCTGCCATTGGTCGGTATTTAAAAGCAAATCAAGTGGTTGATAAACAGCTTCACTAAACACTACTTTAAGCATAGAAAGTAGTAAAAAAAATTTGGGGAGGAAGATTAAAGTTTTACAGAAAATTTTGTTATTTAAACTAAAAGTTGTCCAAAATAATAATGTTTTTGGTAAACGTATTTTTAGTCTTTGAAATAACTATTATCGTAACTTGTATGAAATGAGATTCGCTGCAACTTATAGGACTCTTTTTTAATAACAATAAAGTAAGAAAAAGTTGGTGAAATTAAGCGATTAAGATTACATCGAAGAAGATATTAAACTTTTTGTCATTTTACTTGAAAATAACATAATACCTTAATCGTGTCCGAGAAAGTTTGGGAGGCTTGGCCCGTATCGATCCTTTCCCCAGGTTACCAACATGATTTCATTCCGTTGAACGTCATAAGAGCCGATTAATAACTGTATTATAATCGCCATACACTTTGTTAGTTACTGGGCCACTTTTCACAATTTTCATTTATTTACGTCATTTTGTTTTTGCGTGCTTGATTTGGTGCATTGTTCGGGCTGAATGTTACACTTTATATTGTGCTTCAGAAGATGTCATCGTCTTGGTTTATTGCAGGTCGTACCGGAGGATTATGTCGGAGCTTTAGATCAACATCGAGTCGTGAGTGTAGATGAACAACGACAAATTGATCGTGCATTTCAATATCCTCAATCTTTTGATGTGTTTTGTCAAAATATGCACGGTAACTTCCTGCTCTTGGTTAAGTTGTGAGAGTTTAACCTGAGCACTTTTGTTTTGGTGTTCTCACACCTGCGATTAATGTAGACACCTTTGCTTTTCCAATATGGGATAATGAAGTTGATCACACAGCATGTTTTAGCA
The DNA here is from genome assembly GCA_963675345.1 of Trididemnum clinides. Classification (NCBI taxonomy): domain Eukaryota; kingdom Metazoa; phylum Chordata; class Ascidiacea; order Aplousobranchia; family Didemnidae; genus Trididemnum; species Trididemnum clinides. The sequence continues at coordinate 14,938,736 of OY776297.1, read as the reverse complement.
GGCAACTTTTGGTATTATAGCTGGGAAAGTATGGGTTGCCTACTGTAGAGTACATGGTAAAATAAAATTTTGCAGAGTTTAGGACAAATCATTCAGCAGCGAAAACGTTTTTACTTTCCAAAGACAAATCATACAGCAACGAAAACGTTTTTACTTTTCAAAGGCAAATTACACAGCAACGAAAACGTTTTTCCTTTTCGATGACAAATTATACAGCAGCAATAACTTTTTCTTTTTTAAGGACAAATCATGCAGCAACGAAACAACTTTTACCTTTGTAAAGACAAATCATACAGCAACGAAGCATTTTTTACTTTCTAAGGAAATCATAGAGCAACGAAAATATGGTGAAGTAGTAGTAGTAGTAGTAGTCGTAGTAGTTATTCAGTTTTTATCCGGTGTTTTCCCCTTAGCAGAGATGGCTGGATTTACCTCATTTCTTCTGTAATTGCTCGCACTCCGTCTCTCCACTTGTCTCGTCTCAGGGCGTCTTTTTTTTAAAATCAATCTTCTCTGTTTCCTCTTCCACTTGCTACTTCCAGGTCTTCTTTGGTCGTCCTCGCTTTCTCTTGCCACTTACTTCAAGATCCAGAGCAACCCTCAAAACACTATCGTCACCCTTCCTCAGCACATGTCCATACTACCTAACTTCATTCCTCGTTGCTAACCGGTCTATAGTTTTCTTCAACCCCAACATACCCATCTGTTTTTCCGTCGTCTTCCTGTCAACAACTTTCTGACCGCACATGGCTCTCACCATAGCTCTCTTCGTTCTCCTTAAAATTGCTTTTTCATTTTCTTTTAGACACCATGTCTCACTTCCATACAGTATTGCTGATCTTACACAACAACGATAAACTTTACCTTTCATCTTCAGAGGAAACCTATTTTCAAGCAATAACTCTCCACATACCCTAAATCTTACCCGACCGATTCTTACTCTTGCTGTAACTGCCGCTTCACAACCACCAGAAGCATTTAGTCTGTCTCCCAAATACCAAAATCCATTCACTGTCCCCACTTCATCACACAACTTCTCGATCGAATTCACCGTCCCTTCCATTATTCCTTTACATTTCAAGCAAACAAAATGCATTGCCAACCTAGCAGTAGCTCTCTTTATTTTTTCACATTTGCCATGAACCCAGTTTCTACTTTTTGTGCACAACACTGAATTGGCCATGGCTCTCCTCCCACAAACTCCACATGGATCTCTCTTGCTTTTGAATAGGTCTCTGTCACGAATAAGTTAATTTGCGTTAAAGAATAGTTTTACATATGTATAGAGTTGTAATCTATTTGTTTTGCCGTGACTATTTTATTTGTAAATCTGAGTTGTCTAAAGCCCTAAACTTGCTAAACTGTTTTCGAAAAATGATCTTTTTTCTTTCGGATTTATAAATAGATTTGTAACTCACACGCCTTTCTGACGTCACAATGGGTGTCTCCGTGATTTAGTTTTCCATCGTATTCCAGTGATTCTTGTTTCTTCCCGAAAATTTTTTTTTATTACTACCGATTACGTAATTTATTAACGGTGTTTTTCTTGTGTCACGTGATGTTTTAGCAATTTCTACATTATTTTCCGTTGTATACATAAGGCGGCAAGATTTTATTCATTCAGAGAGTGTAATTGAGTAGTAGATCAGAGTAGCGTAGAGATTAGAAGTTGTAAAAGGCGTTGCTGTGTGGTGATTGTTGTGACAGGAATCAAGCGATTATTTTGGTGGTTTTAGTTTTAGCTAGTCTCTGATATTTAATTATTGAAGTGCTTTAGTTCTGTGTTTTGGCAAGCGAAGGAATTCGAAGTTATAAAGTGGTTTGTGAATACATTGTTCTGTTCTTGATCGAGAAGTGCGTGGGTTAAAGTATCTTAGTGGATGCCAATCTTTTCCTGGCTATTAATTTGCAATCAAAATAAAATTATTCGATCGATACTGCAAGTCGCTTCAATTTTAAGAAGTAAATTAAAGTTGAAGTAGAATCAAAAATTTCTATTGAAACACCACAGTTTCCTTCTGACCCGCTTACCATCACTTTTGTTTTTCTGGTGTTGACCTTCAAACCTTTACTTTCCAGTGCATCCTTCCAATTCCAAAACCTTTCCTTTAAGTCTTCCATGTCTTTGCTCATGATAACAAGATTGTCTGCATACATTAATTCATTAACCACACCCATTTTTACATTTTCTGTAATAACCTCCACCACTATTGCAAACAATAATGGCGACAGCACAGATCCTTGATGTACACCAACTTTTACCTCAAATTCCTCTGAATATACAGATTCCACCCTCACTCTTGTCTTTGTACCATCATACAACCTCATAACTGAACGAACCATTACTTCTGATAGACCCTTCTTTCTCATGGTCCACTTCATCACTTTTCTTGGCACTCTATCAAAAGCTTTTTCCAGGTCAACAAAACACATATACAACTTCTTCTCCTTCTTTTGATAATCCTGCATTCTCATCACAATGAATATCGCATCCACTGTTCCTTTTCCTGGCATAAATCCAAACTGCATTTCATTTAAATCGACTGGTGTTTGTATTCGCCTCTGTAGTCCTTTCAACAATTTTCATAGCATGTTCTAGCAGTTTCACTCCTCTGTATGATCCACAGCTCATCACATCACACTTTCCTTTAAAGATAGGTACAATCAATCACACTTGTTTTCTACTCCTTAGGCATTCCTCTACCATCCATTACACGCTGGCACAGTTCCATCATTACTTTAACCCCGATTTCGCCACTTGCAACTATCATCTCCACACTTACTTCAGATGGTCCAGTTGCCTTTCCTGATTTCATCCTTTGCATTGCTTCCATAATTTCATTACGACCCACTTTTTCCACTGGTCCTTCTACTACATTAATTTCCACCATGTGGTCCTATTCGTTTTCTTCATTCATAATCTTTTCCATGTGTTCCTTCAAAATTTTTGCCCTATCTTCTTCAATAAAACCCAATCGTTCGTGCCTTCCTCTTAAGCACCTTCCTCCTTCCCTTTCTTTTTCATTTTTCTAAGGAAGCAAAAAACACTATTAGAATTCTGATATAAATTATTCAACTTCTGATTAGTTTCCATTTTCATAGCTCTAGCAACAGTTTTTCTCGTTTGTTTTCTTAAACGTTTGTATTGAGTCTTATTTTCTACTGATGGAAATCTGCACAGCTTTTTAAATGCCGCTTTTTTGCTATGATATCCTTTACCTCTTCATTCCACCACCACATGTCTCCTTGATCTCTCCTAGACTTCTTCTTTTCACACACTTCATCACATGCTTTTAGAAAACCATCCTTGAAAGTTTTCCACAAATCAGGTGCATTTGTTCTCACTAGTATTTTTACTCTTATCAAATCTTGCTCTTGTTTGGTTTTCATTCAGCTTTCAAATCTTATGATCCGTTTCTTTCTCACAACCTTTTTTTAGTACCTTTTTATCTAGATCTACGACCACCAGCCTGTGCTGAAGTTCCATTGAATCACTTTTACATCCTTTATATACTTTCTGTATTTTTCCCCCACAAGCACAAAATCAATTTCTGTTTCACATCCACCGGCACTATAAATGATTTTCTTTTTGACTGTCTTTTTAAACCAAGTGTTTGCTACGCACAGCTCTCTTTCATCACAAAACTCCAGCAATCTTCTTCCTTCTGCATTTCTTTTCCCAATACCATTTCCCCCGTGTACACCTTCAAAACCCTCAGCACATTTTTCCACATGTCCATTAAAATCCCCTAAAGAAACAATGATTTTTCTAGAACTTCCCAAGTCCACTCATTCCTCATTTCATCATAAAAACAAACTTTCTCTACGATTGACCTTCCGCTTTGTTGCCCATATGCACGTATTATGCGCATCACTTCTCTACCTAAAGTTGGTGCAATCGCGATTACTCTGTCACTTTTTCTTTTAATTTCCCAGATATTTTCTTTTTCACCGAATCCCCTTCGAATCCTGCATCATTTCCTGACCACCACAGTTTATACTTTCGTCTCAAAGTACCCACAAAACGATTTTCTTGGCCTTTCCATCTTACTTCCTGAATGCAGCACACATCTTTTGCTCAGTTCTTCACACGCTTCCGTTTTCCTTCCACAAAGACTTCCCACATTTAATATACCAAATCTTATCCCATGACATTCACATTTAAACCCGGAGATTCTTCGCACCCCCTGCCCATTTAAGAGCTTCCGGGAACTGGGGGTCATTTGTATATTTTTTCTGATCGTGAGGATTTGTTGGAGCAAAATTCTTCTACAGGGAGCATGCCCTTGCTCACCCCCAACCTCAGTTTTCTGACATGAGTGGTCCAACCAAGCAATTAAGCTGGCAACCCCACCATTAACAAACTGCAATTGGTAAGTACCCAATAATCGCCTTTACAACATGCTGGGTAAACACAGCTTCACAATTCTTTGAAGCACGGTTAAGTGCGGTCTGTAAAATAGCGCTACTTGTAAAATAGTACTTCCTGCGAAATATGTTTGGAAACTTTCGTAGTAAGTCGGAAGTGACCAGGTTCGGTTTAGAGTGAGATGTGCTGGTTGTTTATTGATAGGCCTAGGTTTTGTTTTGTTAATGAAATCTTGCCGCTTCTAAATTACCACGAAAATTTCCGATTGTATTTTGCACGAAGTTGCTATTTTACAAGTAGTGTATTTTACAGACTGCTTTTCACCGTGTTTCCGTTGCTCTATGATTTGTCCTTAGAAAAGAAAAAATGCTCCGTTGTTTGATTTGTCTTTCGAAAGGAAAAACGTTTTCGTTGCTGCATGATTTGCCCTTGAAAAGTAAAAACGTTTTTGTTGCTATATGATTTGTCTTTAGAAAGAAAAAACGTTTTCGTTGCTGTATGATTCGTCCTTAAAAAAGAAAAACGTTTTCATTGCTCTACGATTTCTACTTAAACTCCGCTAAATTTTACTTTACCACGTGCTTTACAGTTGGCATTTCATAGGAAAGTGTTGTTGGTGGTGGTGGGACTGCCAATTTGCTGTTGGCATTCACGACAGGTTTGAAATAAACTTTTCCCGCTTTTCCTAAACCTGATCTTAATCGGTTTTGCGGTGTGAATCTGCACATCGTTTTACGTCGCGCTTTCGTTCAAAAGAACAGAGAGAGCGATTGCTGCGACAGTAAAGCATTCGGTTATACTACATGCACTGCAATGTATTTTGAGTTTAAAATCATCACAACTACTATGTGTGTTGTAAATGTATGCCAGTATCGCATGCTAAAGAGCTGCACAGAGCTGCACACGACTCAGCGGCGCTAATGAGTGACACTAATAACTCTATTGTTTGATGCTGCAGATCTTCTTTCAAACTTTGACTTGAACAACGAATGCCACAATGAAGCCGTCCCGATGTTCATTGATACATTTTTGGAACGATCAGAATTTCCAAGCAATACATCATTGGAACAGCGCCTTCGCTTCTATTTTGAAGCTGTCACAGTTCCGGGATTCTGGCAAAGAATAAATGCAGAGGCAGACTTTTCTCTTGATCTTGCCTTCTACTATTTCGCTGCTCTTTACCTTATTTTCTTTTTCCCGCCAGACGAAGTTCATAACTTTTTCCAAAACATTAGAGAATATCCCATTCTCTTTTCTACAATTTGCATCATGTTGAATGGCCAAAATCTGTCAAGTCTCATTGAAAAGTTCGTCGCTACTCTCGGCAATAATCTACCAGCCAATTTTCGGATTGCAATTTCTTTCAAACGTGACATGATTCGTCAATTTCTTCAATTACAAATTGAAGGTACGTTTTGACATTTAATTGTGCTTTTTTTTTCGTATGGGTCAGATCTTTCATTTTGTTTTTGGAGAAGCTCTTCAGGTTATGAGCTTCTTAGTTCTCATTAGTCCTTTTTGCTAGACTTCAGTTAGACTGGGCCACCACGACCGATAGGTTACTTGACCTCGCCACCTGTCTGCCACTTAAAGGTGGAGGTATTCCATTAAGCAACTTGCCCAAAGACACCACACACAAGCTTGCCGGCTTGTTCTCCACATTATCCCCTTTGTACTAAGCGCCTAACAGAGAAGCTGTGAATACCATTTTTTAAAGTCTTTTGGTACGACTCGATTTGGGAAATGAAACTCTGGTCTACCGACTGCGAAGTGGACGCTCTAATTGCTACGCCATCGCGCGGGCAAATATGCTAAAATATGTATACACGTATTTAGTAAATAAATTTGTATATTCAGCAGACAAACGTTCTTGAATTTAAACCAACGAAAAACGATTGTCTTGTTTATAGCTACTCATTATGTAGAAGATTGAGCGCAGCTAAAGTCATTGTTTATTACGTTATGAAAAAGTGATAGGAACTGCCAAAAAAAAGACTTTACATGGGGATCAATTAGTGGCGCTCAAATAGTTTTGTATAACAGAAAGTTTTTGTACTAAGATCTATATTTTGGATTGTGCAAAAATCTATATTCACGTTGATGGGAAGCCACTTTTGTTTCGGTAAAACAATGCCGGAGCACCAAGTGATCCAAGCATAATTTGAAGTTAGTCAATCCATTAGACGGCTAGTTCGAATTTCATTGAAATTGGTTGGTTTTCGCGGAAAACGAATGTATTTTTATGTAACTTTTTTTCTTGTACACTTTGCAATTGAATTACATTAATAGTAAAATGTGCAATTATAGCCTATGGCACATGCAATTAGTTGGCAATTCCACCTATCCAGGGGTTAGGTTGTGCTTAATCTGATGATCGATATCAGTTATTTGCCGAAGATTTAACTTCGAGCCCGCAGCATTGTTTGTACAGTAATATACATTGAGATTCAGAGACTGATGTACTTAGACTTCTCTTGATACAGTGCTAATTAACCTAATTACTGAGAAATCATGGATGAACAGACTCTTGGTTTTAATGGCATGGCTAAAACAAAAAATTACACACTAATGTTCGTCTGTTAACACTACTCTAGGGCAAGTTTGTTTCTTAAATGTTTTTGACTTATTTTGGTGTTTGCTTGGTCGGTAATTTCAAAAATAATATCGTTTTTTTCCTATTAGTAAGGCTTTTTAACTTCTTTTCAGTTTTATTTTTCTACCAAAGTCATTATTACGCTACAAGCACGTTTGTTACGACAACTTTCTTTGTATCGCCTAAACTGCGGTGACGTCATAACGCTCAAAGTTGACATTTGTAGAAAGTAGCAAATGTCTGAGCTCAAGTTTATGGACACGATCAGCTTTTCATCTCCTGTGTAATGTGGAATATTTGGCAACAAGCATAAAGTGTTGAGCACATATTAATTTTTTAACTCTTTTGCTCCGGCGTGAAAAGCGAAAAAAAATGCCCGTAAGGTGGCAGCGCGAAAAACTGTCATAATTAATCATAATTATGTACCTCAAGTTTGTTTAGAAATCATTACTCAGCTGTCTACTTCTACATTAAGTGTGATATATCGTTGAAATCTACATTTCTTGAGGATTTCAAATAGAAAAAAAAACATTTTTTTTTGAATATGCAAATTTTATGCAAATGAACCCCCCCAACTGAGGGGTAGTTGTCTTCAAAATTAAAGAGGTACCCTCACCTCAAAGATCACTACAGATTTTATTTTCTACCAATTTTTTTAGAAATGGTCGCAAGATGATGCTAAGGAAATAAGCTTTCAAGGTACATCACTCAAAACTTACCTAAAAGTCTAGGTTTTCTACAATTTGCAATTTTCTAAGGCACATGACCTTTTTTTGGACCGGTACCAAATTTTGGTAGTTAAATTTAGTACCTAAAATATGATCAGTTATTATCTGCTAGAGGTTAGCCTAAACCATGTAACATTATGTATTTTTGAACAGGGAATTTCTTCAAGATTCAGAAAATATCAAGTTTAAATAGAATATGCTGTCACTGACAATGAAACAGCCGCTTGTTTACACCCTTCCCATTTCTTGAGAAACAAGGGGGATACAGCAAACTTTGATTTAGAGAAGCCAAACTTCTGTTAGCTTTTAAACTTGTATTTCGCTTCTTGTCTCCTTGGAAACTTGATACAAAATGACGACTTTAGTGGTAAAACATTTGCAATTTATTTTATCTTTTTATAGGATGTAGTTTTTGTAAAAATTATAATTTAGTGAAGGTAAGTCAAAAAATTTTGGGGGTTTTGAACTGACATGATGTACAGTACTCATTTTTGATCAGTAAATATCATATACCACTTAGTCTAAACTATTTAAAATTATATATTGCTGGAAACCAAATTTCCTAAGCTTTCAAATGAGAGCGGTATTTAGCAACATATCATATACTTTACGCACTAAATTTACTTTTATCTACTTACCATTCAAATTTGTTTGGGGGGGTTTTGAGACCCCAAAAAAATTTGGAAATTTGAATAAGTAAAATTTATTATTATCGCTTGAAATTTTGTCAAATGATGCCCCAAAAGAGTAGTTTTCAGACTGTGTCAATGATAAAGAGTTTGGTTTTGTGGTAAAGATGTAATTTTAATTTGATTTTAGTGTAGTTGGCACGTGCTGAGAATTTGGCAGAGTTTGTCGTCTGCAACTGGGTTCTTGGTCATTTTAACCGTTTTTAGGTATAAAAATCCAAGAATTAGGGCACAAATTATACATCATCCGATGCGTGAGAAAATAAGCGTGATCTTTTGAAAATTTTATGAAAATCGGATGAAAAATAAAGTCCCAAATCGATTTTTTAATAAACTAATTTTGTAACTGAATTTTAAAAAATTTGACGTAAACACTGAAAACACGAGATCATCAATCGATGATCGCGGGAGCGAAAGAGTTAAAGTAAATTGTATCGCTTGATCTACATCGCACGAAACGCAAAGCTGGTACAGTTAAGCCTTTTATAATTAGTTTTCCATTTACGCAAGTACAAACAAAAAAGCGGCACAGTTCACACTCGAAAAATTAATGCCTCCTTTAATACTTATGCTTGTAGCTAAATGTTCCACATTACTATGAAAATGAAAAACTAATCATATCCTTAAAACTTGCGCTCAAATATTTTCTACTTACTGCACTCGTCAACTAATAAAGAGCGTTATGGCGTCACAGCAGTTTGGTTGATGCAAGAGAAGTTGTTGTATTGCGCTAAAACAAATGTGCTTGCAGCGTAATAATGACTACACTGGAAATAATAAAAACGACAAAAAGTCTCAATGATAGGAAAAAATTAATACCATTTTTGGGCTCAACGCATTTGTTTCTGCTATTAACCAATACTTTTATTTAAAAAACACAGAAAAAATGTTATATAATTACACGGTGTGCTAATCACAAATGACCCCGATGGGAAAGACACTTAACTGGAATTTTGAGATGCACGTTGCAGGACTGTCAGCAGTACCAGCCCAGCAGTGAACAAAAGTCGTTTTGCTCGTTTGTGCACATGGTGTTCGTTTTCCTCGTTTGTACACATGGTCTTTCCATGATCGGCGACTAAAAAAATGTTGTGCTGAGTTGAGCTCGGTCTTACAAAAACTTTTTTTCCAGTGAATCCTGAGGCGCATTTCTACATTCACTGCGATGAATTATTGAAAATGAATAACCGTGCCACAGGTAGTTGTTGGTGTCCAAGGTGTTTCTTGTGAACCAGGTGATACTAAGATAAAAATGCAATCCAAAGTGCAACCTAATGAAACTTAATACATACCATTTAAATCAATTTTTTTTTATTGGTATGACAAGTTGTTTATTTTTCTTTTCTTTTATAAACCCTTGAAAAATTTTTGCAAAGAGCTTAAACTTTTCTAATGCTGTTAATCGCTTTATTTACTTCAATGTGGTACACAGAAAATTATCTACGTTGGTTTTTATGCTGTAGTTTTGAGTAAACAGCTATTTTTTATCTAATGATGTTACAGCATGACAAATGCGAGTATTTCGCACTGTATTGTATCATTGTTTATATGATCCATTTTATGCTATTTATTTGTACATTGTAATCAGCAGTTATTTATGCATATTGCGTATCGAGGGCTTAAATCTTGAAAAGCATAGTTTTTCACTATATAAGGTTAAAAGTTTCTAAGATCATGTAAACTTAGGTCACCAATCAATTTGCTTTGATTTTTAATAGTATACTAATATTCCAAGACGTCAAACTATTCCTTTGCTTGGAAAGTCCTACGCTGCTAAAAATAGGTATAGCCAGGTGTGGTTAAAAATATAGTTGCCAAATAACCAGAATGAATTCGCCGAAAATTGACACAACCAGTTCTGGTTTGGAGCCATCATTATAGCGTTAAATAAACATCGATTATGCTTTTTGAAATCATGTTTACTTTTTTTACATAGAAGCTCAATTTAGCATGTTATAACCTTTCTTCAAACAATAATAAACAAACTCGAATGCTGCTAAGCAGTCAGGTGATAGGTCCAAACTTTTGTATTCTAAAAAAATTCTGTGCTTCAGCTATACTAAAGCATGCTTTTTCACACTAAGAATTGAAAATGATGTACTACAGTTTGTTTGCATTTTACACCACAGAGATGAATTTTGTGAAGTTTATCTCTGTGGAGTAAAGTTGTGAAGTTTATAAAACGATGTAAAATCACCAGTCCAAGCCGAGTTTCTTTATGCGACTTTTTAATAGTGATTTTGAATCAACCAATCAAAAAGAGTTTCTGACTAAATTTACCAAAATGACTTGTTTTTATCATCAGAAATTTTAAAATTTCAAAATAGGCTGTTTTAAAAGCGTTTTCACCGGTTAAAGCTATTTCATATTTGAAATAAGGCAACAAGCTTTTCTTCTTTGGAAATAATCTTTTAACTAATCGATATTTTTTAAACATCTTACACACGAATAATTTTAGAGTACACAGCTTTTCACTTCCATAAATTAGAAGTAACTGTACTTATTGAATAATAGGCATAGTATCTTGCTAGCTTGGTCTTAGACTTTTTAAATGAATTTAATTTTTTATTGTGAAACCCTTATATTTAAACTGTTTTTATTATTTTATAACGTGCCTTATATTCAATAATTAGAGTTACTGGTTTATCAATATTAACTCACTAACATTTGAAAAAGTGTAATCTTTGAAAGTGCATTCCAAAAATGTGCTTTTTCTGTACATTTCATTATTTGTTTAGACGTTTCTGGTCTTTTCAATTAAAAAATTGTGTCAGTTTATAAATTCAAACACATCTTTTATTATTTTAGCTTTAGTTTTTGGCAAGCTGCTGTCGAATGTCGAATAACGTTTCCTCAGGCTATTTTGTGCATGTGCATTTGTTCGATTTGAAGTTACTGAAAAACATTCAAAGATTTTAGACCAAAACTTATTTTTTCAAAATTTCGCGTTCATGTTTGAGGGCGCCTTTAGACCGCAGTGGTTTAAGGTAGCATAGAGAGAATCAAGTTATTCTACTATAAGGCGTACTGTACGAATGGTGTCACATACCAAAACAGACAGAGAAATATTCATTGTGTTACCAAGGACCATTACTTTTTGAAATTGCAGCAGCGCCTTGAAAGTTATTTTTGATTAAAAGGGATGACAATAATTTTTCCATGTAGCGCCTTTATTTAACGCCTAGATTCAGGTTATCGTAATTAATTCGTCCTGACTAATATCTACCCCTATTTATCATTTAAACTGCTATGAATTTAGCCTATGCATCGGAGTAGTTACTCTCACCTATCAACTTTTTCGTGCTTTATGCTTGTAAACACTTTGGGAACTTACGGCAGCAGTTTTTGGGACTTCTTTAAGTCTAGTTCAAAAAAATTGATGATTAATGACTTTCAAAACACCAGCAACATGTAAACCTTTAATTTTTTTCTAAATTCTCTTTGTACATAGGTATTGTTCTAGTCTTTCTCTTTTTTTCATATATTTCTTGCATTCCTTATTCTTATTTTCTTGTTATTTTTTATTTCAACTGTGGATGCAAATATTACGTAAAATTTAAATACTTTGAATAAATACAATTAACCTCAATATATGAGAGCCAGAAAAGAAGCTACCTTTCATTGCAGCATTTTTGATGTTAAATCTAAAAAGCATTTTTCAGCAAAGCTATAAAAGACCAGTTGTTGCTCATGGTGGTTTCTGTAATATTGTTTTTCAGCTAGAAAGCTGGAATGAGAAAGTTTTGCAAAAAGCATATGTTGACCAGGTGCATTTGCAACCAGACTAAAACTAGATTTAAAACTCTTTAAGTTTTCTTCCTTTTACAAGAAAATTTGAACCTAATTGTAATAGAACTCTTAACTTTTGGCTTAATTTTTAGAGAAACTGTAAGAAGATTAATTGTGGTGTTATTTATTAATCAGTGCACCACGGTACACTTCTGGTAAAACAGCTTTTCAAATCCGTCGTAAAGCTCTGCCCCACAAATGCATCAATTATGAGTAATTAAATAAACCTACCACTACCCACCTACCCCAGTATATAAACTGCCATCACATTTGATTTGCTTCATCATTCTCCTGCCATTTCTTGAAATTTGTTTTGATTTTCTTTGACGGGGAAGGCGAATTCTCATTTACATGTAAGTAAGTCCGTAAGCCACTCTCCGTCATAAATCAATTTCGTAATTTCTTCTGCCTGTTTTTTACATGGCCTTTTCAAGTCTCTCCCACCCCCTTGGCCCAACAACTTGTAAATTAAGCACATTCCTCACTAATCACCACCCTCCTCAAACATATTCAAGCTATTGAAATCACTTTAGTTTTCGTAAAACTATTCAGTGTTTCTGTTTTTTTTCTTCGTATTATTAGACCAATATCAGCAAGCAGCAATCTCAATGGGCCGGTTTTATTGCGGATAAGTTGTTTTCATACTGGCAACGCCGCTTTGCAATGTCATAACGCAGTCTCCAAGTTGCGATATACGAAATTGCAAGTGTTATTGATGCATGTTAATATAACACAGATGGCATACTCTACTCTGACATAATACAGATTGCATACTCTAAAAGTAGAATTTCCTCACCACTCGGATGAGAAAACGAGACAAAATTAAGTAGTTTTCTTTATCTGAATGATAACATGGTTTTTCAAAGTTTGCTAAACAGCCTCCTCAAATAAAATAAGATTCAATGAACTCTTACTCTTTTTGTTACTGCTGCTGCTCACCACTGGGGTTTTGACCTTTACCGCTAGCAGCAGAGTTGTTCCCACTTAAGGTGGCGGTACACAGTGCACGTTTTTTCTCTCTTGCATTTTTGTACCAAAATGATGCTTTGCACAGTACCTGATGTTGTCCGCAAAGTACCTACTTAAAGCGTATGCGTTTTTGCGATTAAAAACGTACTAAAGTTTTTTGGTACAACTTTTCCGACACAACCGGTTATTCATACAACAATGTATTGTTATACCACACCATATAAATATCCAAGCGAACAAAAATATTTGCCCAAATATGGTCGAGAGCCAAAAACGTACGAAATCAAACAAAAAACGTACAAAAAGGTATTCTGCGTACATCCACCTTTATTGAAATTAGTGCAACCGATTTCGTTATGTCTTCCCCATTTTTTTGCTTTTTGCTACTCGCGTTTATTTGTTTTTATCAAGAAAAGAGCACGTATAGTCAAAGCCTATGAGGCGTAAATATACTTTTGCAATTTAGGCTAAATGAGAAAAACTAAATTGTAATGGCTGGCAGCTTACTACTTTATCTTGGGTGGACATACAAATCAGAGCTTACGGTTGCTTTACACAGTATGTTTTTGAACATTTTTGCACTGATTTTTTCACCCGCTGAGTTATTTACATGGTACTAAATGCTATATTTTGTGTAAACATCCGGTTTTGTCAGCTCAGTACGTACCAAAAGATTTTATTCATTTTCGTCCGCAAAATGTATAGGTCCATGCGTTTGTAACGTACTTAGCGGACAAAATCGGATATTCGGAGAACTTACACTGCAAAGCTTCAAATAAATATTCACGGACGACATTTTCGCAAAAAAATGTGTTGGAGAAAAAACTCACAACACCAGGCAAAAATGAATAAAAAGGTATACTGTGCACTTCCACCTTTTTTCTGATATAAATTTTGTTTCAAAAAGAAAAGTTATAGTTGCATTTTTGCCTCTGAAGAATTGGAATTTAAATTTTTTTTTTTTGTATCAAATGAGAGCAGAAGACGACGCGCAAGCCTTTTGACTTTTTTAAGCTAATTTGCGCTATGCACTTTATTGTTGTTGTGATTACCCCTCCTCTTCCTCGGGATGGAAGTACGGCACGAACGGAATTTCAGATTCATGCCGTCAACCTAAGTGAAACTAGGCTAGGGGAAAAATAGCAGCCCATTTCGAACCAGTCATGAGTGACTGGTAGCCCCACCACCAACAAGGCGGACTACCACTGGTGGGTACCCAAGAGTCGCCTCTTACGACATGCTGGGTTAGCAACTTCACAATTGTAACCCGGTGAAGTACGGGTAAGCCATCTGTCTGCCACATAAAGGTGGAGGCATCCTGTTAAGTGCCTCGCCCAAGGACACAACTAGCAAGCTTGTAGGCTTGTTCTCCACACTATCCCTTTTTTATGCAGAGCGCCAAGCAGGGAAGCTGTAAATACCATTTTTTAAAGTCTTTAGGTATGACTCGACTTAGGGAAGAAACCTCAAGTCTACCAACTGCAAAGCGGACGCTCTAACCACTACGCCAAAGCGTCGGTACTATGCACTTTAGTTACAAAGGCTTGTACAAAGCTAAATTTTAGTATGTAATGGCTGATCAAACGTGTATTTTGTACACAAATACAACTTGAGCCAAAAGAGCCGCAGTCAAAGACTTAAAAAGCTGGGGTTTGGCCATCCCTGGTCTATATCAACATATTTTTTAACCAATTGCAAAGTCGTGGACTCTAGTTGGAACTAAAGTATGGGATTCTTTTAGTTACTATTTGAATATAGTAGGGCCAAAATTATAATTGTTCAATATCCTGTTTAAATAAAGATCGTCATTAATAAGGTAAAATTTATCAAAGCGATCCTTATATTTTTTCTCAATGTCGTCAACGTTGGTCGATATGAGAAAGCGCCGGTTCGTAATCTTGTGGTGGAGAGTTCAATGCCCGCATGGGCTTTGTGCTGTGGCGCTTTTGGGGCAATTTGCTATGCTTTGTTGCAGGTTTGTATTTAAAATGCATTGTGCCCGCAGTAATGGCTACTCAAACGCAAGTTTAAAACGACTATGTTCGAGCAATACCGCTGAAATCATGTTATTGCAATTTGAATATTGATGTTTAATTTAGATTATGTGCATGATTAGAAAACATCCTGCACCACCATTCAAAACGTTAGCAATACTTCTCAATCCATAAACTAAGCAACGTATCAATCTAGTACCGACATCAATAGTAGCGAATTTTTTACTCTTAGTTGCATGGTTTACCTCAAAATTTCAACATTTAAAATTGAATGTAGTATAATTCATATATTTCCATTAAAGATGCCGTAACAGCGTTAAAGTGTATTCATAGATGCGTGCATTAATCGAGGTTTAAATTCACGAATCATGTCCCTCTTAAAAGGTGGTGCGGGATCACCCAAAGTTAGGGACAAACAATAAATTGGTCTCTACTGCATTTTGTCAAAAATAAGCTTTTTACAGATTTATTTGGGGCTTTGAAAACAAAGCTTGTTAAGTGATTACAAATATTTATACAGGTTGCAAAAGACATTTTATAAAGTGCCTTAATAATCAACTTTTTTTAAACCCTTTTTGTAACTATTTTTTTAGTAGCGTTTTGTTATTTGGATTTTTTTGGAGTATTATTTTTGTTATAAATGTAATTTATAGCAAATTGATAGATGCAAAAACAAAAATAAAGAGCTCGATCTGAAAGCTTTTACTTGATTAGATTTTATGTATAAAATGACGATGAAATTATTCATCGTTTTTTTGAAGTTTGATAAGACCTTGCTGGAAAAAATACGGCTGGCGTTTTTTCTGGTCGTAAACGAGTTTTTGCCGTTTTGTGTGAACAAGCCCGTATGTAGAACAAGTTTTACCAATGCTGGCAGTTCCAAAGCGGTGTGGAACACATGTTCTACGCATTATCTCTGAGATTTTTTCTCATTTTGCGTTTGTTGGCCGTACTAGGAGAACAACGCAGTGTAAGATCTGGGCGTTAAAGCTTATAGCTATGTGCTCATGATATCGGCGTTTTACTTGCTGTAAGTTACTAGCATTTACCTGTTTGTGACTTACTGGCGTTTAGTACGTTAAAAAATACTCTAAAAAATATTAAAAAAAAATTAAAAATACTGCCCAAGAGTTGTGGGTCAGATTGGTTGCCTATCTGCCGAATGTAAAGTTGAATACGAACTAATGCTTCGTTACTATTGTATTTTGATTTTTGTGTAAGTTTGCTCTATTGCTTGCAGTAAAGATTTGGGACGGGCGTAGATTGGTTGTCGAGAAAACGCTACCTATATAAAGGTAAATAATCTATGCCTGATGTAAACCAATGCTAGCATAAATGAATGTAAATTGAAAAATGTACAGCTTGTTGACATGAAGTGTGTTTTTTAAAAAACGTGTAATGAAATTGCTTTATATTTAAAAAATTGAAGTTTTTGGTGATGTAGCATTACCGTTGAACTGAAATTCATAGAATCTACTGTAGCAGCCTACTATCAGATTTGTAAGAGGATAAAAGTGTAAATTTTTTTAATAGTTATTGTAAAATCACACTGCTGGCTTGTTATAGTGCCAGCTGTTTTGCAGTTTTTTTTCTAAGACTTTTGTGTTTGATTTTATTTGTCATGTGGGAAGACATAAAAAAATTTTTTTAATTTTTAAAAAGCAGCTAGTAGGCTAACTACTTTACCAGAAAGCTGAAAGATATTTTGCTCATGCGGAAATATTTGTTGGGAAATTGCATCATCAATTGTTTTGACAAGAAATTAAGGTTTTGCTGTTTTACTTTTGATTTGATTTTGCGTCTTGGCTTATTGAATTGTTTTCGAATGGTTTATGCGTTTAATGGAGAAACTTCATACCTGTTTTGTGGTAATAAAATGGCAGTGAAAAGTGCGTGTATATTTGTTAGTTGAGGCGGTACATGGAGTCGAAATACCAATACGTGTGGAAATAATGTAGTGGAAAATTAGAAAACAGTCATGATATTTTTCTTTTAGTACGTATCGTTAATTTAAGTAAGTCCGAAATAATGCCTTAATATGAAGCTAAATGGGTCCTAAACCTTTTGAAAGCAGCGGCTTGGTATTCATTTCCGCAATTGATCGTACTCATATTTGCATTGCGTGTAATTTGTACTTGGTCGTATTTTAAAAACTTTGGAATTAGAAAGTAAGCTACAACAGTTTTCCATTTTGTAAAAGATTTGGTATCTAACAACTGCATATGAAACCGAAAGCAAATAACAAAAATTGAATCTCAACCAGAGGGCGGGAATTAAAGCTGTGTTTACAGCTAGTCACAGATTTCTTTGTAAATTCAAGATTTATGCTTTGATGGTAAGTTTGGTGAGAAAACCTCCGGCTCTAAATCTTGATTAAAGTTAATTCTTTCGGTAGCATTTACTAAATAAACTAGAGCACGTCTCCTGTTTTAACCCCTTAACATACCAATTTTTTTTTTCAATTTCTATTCAAAAAATATATTTTTTTATTATTGATTTTGAATCTGTATATAAGGATGAATTAGAACACAAATTATTTTAAACCAATTATGATTTATTATAAAGTTATTAGTGGCTGAGTAGAATGGGTATACTGAACGAATATTCTCGTGCTCAAATTTTTTTGCTAGATATCTCCAAACGAATATACTCGGGATAATATGTTAAGGGGTTAATTCATAACCGGTTAAACTGAGGAAACTTTTAGTAATCTGGTGAGTATATATAAATCCACTTAACTTAAAAGTCGTATTTTTTGACGATTGCCCAACGATTTAGGATCAAATATCTTGTCAGTTCTTAAAGTGGACTTTTAAAATGTTTGAAACCACCGCGAGACAATGCTAGTCTGCCGCTAGTGGAAAATTTATCTAGTTGCAAATACTTTTTGAATTTGAAACAGATAATGCGGAGTGCAGTAACAAAATAACTACTGTTTCATTGGTTCAAAAGCTGTTCAAATTGATGTTGCATGTGATTTATTACTTTTCAATCGCACTTCCAAATTATAAGCACGCCGCGAGGTAACAAGTTAAATTGTTTTCTACTTTCATCATAGCAGAAATACTTTATACAGTATACATGGTGGGGCTGATTGCTCAAGACATGAAGACCTGACTACTTTAGAGATCAACTTTTTTAAGATTGCTATTTTTGCCTGTTTTCAAAATTTATGAGTGGTTTGCAGCCCCTTTTCTATTTTTATGCTTATGATTTTCTCTATGTTTTTTTTAATTTTTGGTTTTTGAAAAAGCCACAGAACGACAGTGTCTTTGCTACAATGGAAAATTCCCCGTAATTAATAACATGTTTTTCGGGCTCACAGATGAACCCTTATCAATAAAGGTGGTCTTGAATAGGAGCCCTTAAAATTATAGGATTGACATTGTGGGTAATGCCTGGAAGAGGGCTTACGCCATTAATAGAAGTCCCATTTGGAGTTGCCGAAAGCCAACTAATGTCACAGTTCATTCTTCGGAATTGTGTAAGTGCTTCTTTCAAGAACATCATACAGTTGCAACATTTGTCTGATAAACTAAGGCAAGGAAAAACAAGCACGAAAGATTTGAAATTAATGCAAGGAAGTTTGAATACGAGTCTAAATGTTAACCTATTAGAAGATTAAAATACGTAAAATTTGGCTTGTTTTCCAAGATCAGGTCAATGCAGCAATAATCGAAGGAAATGCCTCTGCCTCATTTCGCAACTTAGCCTACCCCTTTTATTAACGCTAAAATCTGTTTTCAGATAATCTAAATAAAAACAGAGTAGCCTCTAAATTTCCTACTTGTTAAAGAAACAAACTTTCAATTTCTAATAGGTTAAGATGCAGCAATTGCTTTAAATCGTGCTTCACCGAATTAAACAGTGAAGTTAATGGTCCAAAATAGTGTGAGGAGCAACTTTCGAATACCATTTAATGGCAATTCGACTGGTTGGTAGTAGGGCTAACAATTCCGTTTTTAATTCGAAATTAATCGCCGCTTTACACTTGCCAGGCCTTTGTTAGGTTCGTTATACACAAATATGAATAACCGCTTGGTGTCTTGCCTCCACTTCAAGGAAAAACGATCGAGGGGAAAACAACACAGCAATTCCCTTATGATATCTGCCGTTTGGTAAGCCGAGCTAACTCTTGCAAAGTCAGCAAAGGCTAAATTTAAATTTATTTTGCAAAGCATTAATTGACAATATCCGCATATTGGCAAGAGAAATGGCATGAATCAGTAAGGAGGCAATGATATTGATTACCGGACCCAATGATTGAACTGGCGAGAAATCAGAGAAAATGGAAAAGTCAGTGTTTCATGGCAGCCGCAGCCTGGTTCAGGCATGGTGCATGATGATGACATATTTGTATAAACGTCAATTTTCTCACCAACAAATAACTTTTACTTTTTGCATAGGGCCAATACAGTGACTGCAACAGTGCCTTAGCAACTAGCAGTAGCAGTGCCGTCAAAACAGTTTTCAGTAAAGTCTCACAAATTTATCCATTCCGGTTTGAGCAAGCGAGGAAACAACCAAAGCCATTATTTTTGGAAGTTTTATTTCAGAAACGGTTGCTTTCGAGATTAGATTGATGCTTACGACATATGGAACAACGGTAGTTCTCGTAAAACATCTAGTGTGACAGCTAAAAATGTATTAGTCGTTGCGAGTCGGAAAATAAGGAAAAAATTAAATCAATTGACGAAATGAAAGAAAAAGTTTTTCAAACAAAGTTATGTGGTAGGCCTGTCAATTTTTGGTCGGCAGTTATGTTCCCGTACCAAGCAATAGATGAATCAACATAAAGATAAAGTTTTAAAAATAACTGGGAGCCAGAAAAGTGCTAATCCCTGGAAAAAGGCTTGACACATTTGGAGAGCATGGGTGTTAATTTTCCTTTCTCTCTCACTTGACACAACGTCCAGTGCCGCATACATGAAACCGTACTCGTGCGGTCAACTTATAATGAAGTAAGAGAAGTAAGAATCAACTAGGAGTACCAGTGAGTCAGAACCCTCTTCTTGTTTTATTCTTGTTACTTCAAAGTTATACGCTTAAAAGCCGCTGCCGCAATGTTGTAGTTTGAGCGTTAGCTTTGCAGTCATAAGATCTGTGTTCTATTCCTTGTAGAGTTATTCCAAAAAGCTTATAAAAAAGATACTCACAGCTTTTTTCTGCTTGACGCTCGGGACGTATGAGATAGTGAGCAGGAAAGCCTGCAAGCTCTCTTGTAGGCTTGGGCAAAGCGCACACGGGATACTTCCTTCATTATGTGGCGTACAGGTGATACCTCGTCAAGAATTGGGGCTGACAACCACAATCGAAGCAGATGGTAAAAAGAAAAACACCTTCGGCCTGCTTCAGGTATGTCGGAATCTCAAGTAAAACTGATTGCTGCCTCAGGATGCCCTAGCTACTAAGACCGCAGAAACAGTTCATAATCATCATGTAATCATCAACTCTGCTTGGAAAAGACACTAAAGCCTTTTTAAAGATTTCGCTACGACAAAGATATATTGCAAATTGTCGTATTTCCTCAGAACAACATCTGCGCTGCTTTCACAGACTTTCGCAGTCAGGCCATGATAAAAAGGTTGGAATCGGGCTGCCCGTGGGCAGAATGGTACACTTTCCTAAAATAACTCAGCAACGATTCATCTGTCAACATGGTTAGGAGCCGAAGTGTTCACTAATATCAAGTTTATGCATTGTCGACATTGGGAAGCGTTTGGGTGTTGTGTTAGCCAATGGTACATGACAACCATTAAAAAACATGGATTGCTAATGTAAAGGAAAGGAGAGAAAAAAGAACTTCATAAAAGTTATATCTGTTGAAATTAAAACGCTTCAGGTTTGATTTCCTGTCATCTAATGGTTGAACAACTTGGACGATGGATTTGTTTTGATGTCTAAAATATACAGTATAGTGCAAATTAATTGACTCACTACAAAAAAATCACAAAAAACTTTATTTTTTCGGTTTACTTTTATTTAAAAGTGACAACAACTGTTTTCAAAAAAAGATATGGCCACCTCTATTTTTTATCAACTCTTTGACCCGTCTTGGCATCGACTTAACGAGTTTTTTGCAGTTTTGAACAATTTCTTGGTCTTAGTACCACACGTCAATTATATAATAGCGTTTATGAGCTTCGTTAGGGTTGTACAATCCCTTTTTTTTTTCTATTCTCCACAAATTTTCAATCGAATTCATGTCGGACAAATTCCCAGGCCAGTCAAGAATCTTTATGCGATTTTCTTCAAAAACTTTTTTCACTTTTTTCGCAGTATTACATGTAGCCAAGTCTTGCTGAAAAATCTCTCCTCCGTTAGGAAATGCCCTTTTCATGTCTCACACCACTTCACGTTGAATTATTTCAATGTGTTTGCCGGCATTCGAAAGAAAAAAAAGAAGATTTTCCGGCATTTATCATCCCTTTAACAAGAAAAAAGATCCAACACTTTTTAAGCTGAAACCCCCAAAACATCTATTTGAGGGGGTGCTTTACACCCTGATTGATATGACATAATTTAATTTTTCCACCATTACTTTTTCTACCAAATCGACTCATCTCTCTCTGTGCGATAAAATGACTTTGATCCGAAAGTAAAGCCTTCCAGTCAATCGTAGTCTAGTCTTTGTATTTTTTTCCCCATGCAAGCCTTTTTTTCATTTTAAGGGTCAATAGCCGCTTTTTTTGTGGTCTTGTTGCCTTTGTAACAGCTAAAACAAGTCGTCTTTTCACAAAAAATGCACTAATCTCCACTCCTGCTGCAGACAAATTTTATTGTTGGTCACTGCCTGTTTTTCTAGGGTCCAGTTTACTCTTTCTCAAAACGCATCATCTTTTGCAGTGGTTTTCGGTTTTCGTCCACACCTTCTTTTTTTAGGGGGGTTAATGACACTGTTTCTTTGAATTGCCTAATAGCGCTAAAGTGGTTTGGTCCACATTACATAACTTGGAAATATCCCTCGTTGATGCTTGGCAATGCTCATGGAGCGTAAAAATACAAGCACGCTTTTTCGGGGTTATATCCGCCATTTACTTTTGACTGTGTGCTGACGTCAAATTTTCAAAAAGTTAGCCTGAGCCAGGTTACCGCAATTAAAAAAGTATACAAAACGTGTATTTATGACGTATTATATACTATTTTACAATACAATACATTTAAAATGTCAACCTTTTGTTATCGTTGTTTATTTAAACCTCTGTCTACCAAAAAAGTTCCATGCAAATTGTACCATTTGGGTCCAATGGACCCCAGATTTCAAAAAAGCATTTGGCTGTAAACATCTCACACAAATCAACAAATTAACATTAAAAACTGTAAAAAACGAACAATTTAAATGCAAAAGCAAGTAACAAATGCAATAAAAAAACAAAACAAAAATGGTGTACTTAGGTTTTATTATATATATTTAGTTACAAAGCCAGTCAAAAGATTAGATGATGCACTGCAACTACCTTGCACACTTTTTCCCGGCGTTTATGTAATGATTTGCATGTTTATGAAGTTTTGTTACTGCTTATTCCCAATCATCATTTTCGTAAAAAAATGCAACAACATAGGAGTTCAAATAACAAATATCAACACATAGAAGCAAGACCGATTTAGTCAGCACAATGATTGGTTACACAAAAACCAAAACGCACAATTTTTCAATACTACAAACCAATGCACACAGTTACAAAGTGCTTAGAATACTGCGAATGCTTACTACCGAAACTATTCGTTTTAGCCCATTAGTGATTGCATTGCATGAGAATAACTTGCGAATGTTCCTGAACAATGTTGTTATTGCAGACGCTGCATGCTTGTCTGTATTTTCTATCTTTGCTTCTTTTACCAAGATAGCATCTGGCTTTCTTTGCCTTTATTGTCTGGTTTTCGGTTGCAGCATTTCTTTTTCTGTTGCTTTGAGGCTGAATTGCACGCCTTTTTTGCATTGACAGAGCACTTGACATTCCAGCAAGCTCTTTTCCTAAGCAAATCAAAAACTTTCTTCTTTTCTTGCTAAAAATTCGGTTATTTTCATTATGCAATTGCTGCCATACTACGTAAGTATTGACAGCGCTAACGTCGATCATGTTGTAAAATAAGGCTACTGGCCATCTTCCAGTCATCCTCTTGCAAGTGTACGTTTGAACCACCGTATCCAAAATGTCCACTTCACTTTTGGTGCTGTTGTAATACAAAATTGCTTCAGGATTTTTTCAGCAGAATTTGAAGCTATTTCAGGAAGTGAGTGCATCATTGAAAGCATATTAACTACACAATCTTTTTTGGGGCAATACAAAGCGATCATATCATCATTCTGAAATCCAAAAATTGTAAAATGTCACGACCTTTGGCGACTGTGAATTGCGGAGGCAATTCTGGTTTGTTCTTCCAAATAGTTCCAACCAGAGTAAGCTTCTTTTTCAGCAGATCTCTAGCAAGCGGGATGCTAGTAAAAAAATTATCGCAAGTTATATTCCTCCCAGAATGTTCAATTTCTTTGACCAAATCTTTGACAACTCTTGCTCCCTGGTTTACTTTTCTTCCAACTGCAGGATTTTTTCTAGTATAAACTTGCATCTTCCATGCATAAGATGTGTTGGCTTTGCATATTGCCCAAATTTTTATTCCATAATTTCCAGATTTTGAAGGAATATACTGCCCAAATGGGCATCTTCCTCTGAAACAAATTAATGGTTCAATAACAGTCATATGGGGACCTGGAGTGTAGGCATCACGAAAATTCAAATCCCATTGCTCAAAGAAATTCCTGATAGGCTGGAATCTGTCTTCAGATCTGTTTCTTCTTCGTGAATTAGCATAATCAAACCGAAACAATCGTAGAATCTGTTGATATCGATTTCGGCTCATGAGTTTATTGAAAATAGGTCTGCCGTACTCTTTACTCCAAAGCTGAGCAACATTTTCATTGTTTGATTTACAAACACCAATAAGAATTACTACACCCAAAAATTTGTCAAATTCGAATTGATTTATAGCAGCCCACTTGTTTTTGTAAACAAGAAATCCTTCAGCATTTGTCCAATACCAACCTTTTTTAGCAATTTGTTTCTAAAAAATAATCTGAATGAATCAGACATTGAATCGCATTGCAATTTTGCAAAGCGTGAAGGGCCTGGTCTCTGGTGATATATGTTGCAAGAACCAGTTTGGCCAATGTTATTTGTATGGGGAGTTGCTGACCAATCTTCTTTCTTATTTCGGGATATAAAGATGGTAGAAGTATCTTGATCTTCATCAATATCAGACGAAGACAGTTCTTCGACACTTAGATGATCGATTTCTCCGTCGTCATCCGACGACTCGATCTGTTGTTCGTCACTCCATGTTTCATCATCTTCACTCTCTTCCAGAAGCTCTGGAATCTCGTCATCTTCTAGGTAGCTAACCATTCTTTTTAGTGGTTTATTTTTTAACCTAATTGCACTATGCTATTATAAATAAGATTTATACAAACTAATGTTTTTTTATTTGTAGTACCAAACAACAGATTAGTTGTTTCAAAACAAAATGATTGTATCAAAAAAAGCTCAGCCAGCTTAAACTAAACAATGCAGGTTACTTATTACCTTGGGGTTCATTGAACCCCATGGTATACAATTCGGTTCTTATTTTTATACCATATTGGTTTGTCTGAGATTTGTGATACTCTACCTTGTTGAAGATCAATTAAACTTAGGAAAAATCAGGTATTATGGAAGTAGTGTTTGCTGGGTGTTCTTAGTAATGAAAGACGAAATTTTATTTTGGGGTACATTGAACCCCATCATAGACAGGGGGTTAAAACATTAAGATAACATCTTCCAACCATGCACAATGAGCATGCAAACTGATTTCGTTAAAAAATGTCGAAGTATGTTAATTAATTTGCACAATACTGTAAGTCCGCTGAACTTAAAAGTTATTTTTTTAATTATTTATTGTAGGCAAACAATTATAAGGACAAAAAAAGTAAGCATTCATACATATAATGTCTAAATCATTTGCAACCATTTATTAAAATGAAATTTCAATTTGCTATTTTTTACACAAGGTAACGTTTTGATTTTTTATTGTTCTAAATATAGCATTGCAGCATATTAGTTTTTATATTTGAATATTTAGAACGGTAATAAAGAATCTTGCTCATAGAAAAACTTCTATTCTGATAGATAATTACAATTTTCTATGTGAAAATCAAAGAGCTTATAAAAGTTGTTTGAAGGAACACTAATACAAAATCTTGTTAAAATTCAATCAAATACGTCATTCCAAAAAAAGCATCAAGAATTAGCGATTAGAAAATAACTGTATTGCAGTTTCGGGCTCCTCAAGACCTTGAAAAAATCCAAGCTGCTTGAGAGCAATTGTTTTACTTCCCCTTCTTTCACATCACTACGTAATTGAGATCGAACAATTTTTTTTCCAATTTGGAGCACCAAAATAAATTTGTAGGCCTTCATGATTTGATTAAGCGGTTTGGTGAACCTCTCTCGCAACATTACTAATAGAGAGATGTGGACAGCAACAAAGTAACTTTTCTTAAGTAGGTTTTTTAGTTACGAGTTCCTTACTTGAGTAGTTTCATTTTTTGCTGCTTCTAATGCTACCTGAGTTGCTAAGTAAAAAGTAACTTTAAGCAAGAAATTACGTTAAAGTTATAACTTTTTCTTACATGTATGCTAAAAATTTTTTTAATTTTGTGGTTGTTGAATTGGAATGCTGTATGTTAGCTAGCGGAAAAAAAAGCTTTGAATTCAAGTTTTTATTTTCTGCAAATTCTTCATTAAAGTGGGCCATTTTTGGTTTATGTTTTGAAAATCAACTTCTACTGTTTAAAGTGAGATAGCAATGAGGCGTCATTTGGAAAAAAAAAATTTTGTACGAGTGTTTGTTGCGTTTGTATCCTAAATCAGTCAATAAATTCAGCTGCAAAATGCATTGGAAATTTTTCATATGCATCATATGAGCTATATCGAAAATCTAAGTAATTCCACGTAATTTCGTGACCTTGGTGCAATTATGACATCGGTTTATTGCAGAAGGCATCATGGGTTTCAATATAAACACCAAGTGACAACTGCTAAAAATCATCCGCCAAAACTCCAGACCAGTGCTTTTGAAATTTTACGCTTGTGGCCCACAGAAATTGTTATATGCTACATGATAAGATGTTTGGGTAAAGTCGTTTCTGCCTGGTTTAAATTGGAAGAGAGATTTTGTGAGTTTTTCAGGGTTCAATTTGTAGCGTTCTCCAAAAGCCTACTGGGTTTGGCAGTTTTTTATTTTGTTCGTAATGTAATTGCTTATTTTGATTGACCGTAGCTCCATGTTTATCAGTTTTTCATGTTGATGCAATGTTGCGCTTCATTTATCAAAATTAGAGCCTGGATAGCTGAAGTTTCAGGTTTTTCTCATTCTTTCCCTGTTGCACTGAGATTACGAAATCACGTGAAAATACTTCTAGATTTCCGTTATAGTTCATGTGATGTACCGGTATGTAAGAAATTTCCGATATATTTTGCTTCTGTTTTTTGTCTTATTTCGGGTGGGTTTTATCCGATGTATGTATCAGAACTTTCAACTTACGTTTTTAAGTGTTTTTGTCTTATACAGGGTCCGGCAAAATGATCTGACACATTTGTAGGTTTAATGAAATCCAAATAAAATAAAGAAACAAAAAAGTGTTTATAGTTTTGAAAAGTACATACAATGCCATTTTGTGTCATATAATCGTTCAGTATTTAAATGCGCCCAGGCTCTTAGGCTTTCCAAAAGAAATTTGTGAAGAATTCTTCACAAGGATCTGAAAATGCATCCATACAAAATGATGTTGTCAAAAGAACTCTGCAAAAGAGATTGAAACTCGCAGATCATTGTGTTTGGAAATTCAACAACATGTCCCCCGCGCAACAGCTGTGTTGTTCAGTGACGAGGCACATTTTCACCTGCGTAGCACAGTAAATAAGCAAAACTTCAGATCAGAGAAGACCCCTCGTGAGTTGCATGAACGCCCTTTCCATTGTCCTCAGGTGACTGTATGGTGTGCAGTGGCAGAATTCGGTATATGGGGTCCATACTTCTTCGAAGAAGACGTTACAGTGACTGTGAACTCTGATCGATATTGTGAGATACTAAAGACATTTCTCAGACCAAAATTGAATATGCTCCACAATATGGACAATGCTTGGTTTCAACAGGATGGGGCAACAGCCCACACTTTTCAACTTGCAATGGAGATTTTGAGGGAGATGTTCCCTGGTCATTTGATGTCATTGCGTGGTGATATCAGTTGGTCCATCCATTCACCTGATTTAAATCCGTGCGATTTTTTCCTCTGGGGATACCTCAAGTCAAAGGTCTACATTAATCGCCCTTGCTCTATTGAACAACTTAAAGATGCAATTTGTCAAGAAATTACTGCCATTCCACATGAAATGACCCACCAAGTTATAGACTACTTTCATGAACACCTTCGGCAGTGTGTGGACAATAATGGATCCCATTTGACTGGCTTAATTTTTAAAACCTAATGAAACAAAATGCCATTATATGTACTTTTCAAAAATGAAAACACTTTTTTGTTTCTTTATTTTATTTGGCTTTTATTAAACCTACAAATGTGTCAGATCATTTCGCCGGACCCTGTATAAGGTGGATTTTGTCTAATATATATATATATCGCAAATTTTCGACCTATTTTTTCGTTGTTTCTTTGTCATATTTGGGGTGGATTTTCTCCAATATATATATATATATATATATATATATATATATATATATATATATATATATATATAATTTCTGATAAGTCAGGTTGAGAAAGTCTTTCGTTGCTGGCACAATGCTTGATGACAACCAAGATTAGAGCTATACGTATATAATTTAAAACATTAGACTTCAGGATAAAATGATAAAACACTACAACTGTTTCGCCAAGCCGCTTGTCAAGTGGTAACTTGTTCAAATAAAATAGTCGTATCGATACTTTTAATTGAGGCCGATCTTGTTCACAAACTTTTCGTCATTTCAAAAATTCTATTCGTTTTTTGCTATAAGTGAAGGAACTCAAAAATCAAAGTGTAGGGTGGGCGTCGGAACTGTTTTGTTTTGCGATTACAGAAATAAGTTATTAGGTGATACGCTCATTTTACAACTCGGAGTAACTCATCTCAAAATAATATTTTTTATCTCAAGGTTCTTGGCGGCATCCTATTTGATCCCGGAATAGAAAAAAAATGGGCATGCCCCAGTTGCAGATTCAGGGAGGAATGATTGATGTATTTAACAGCAATTAAGCTATGAAGTAATTGGCTTAGTACCTAATATTTTATTGTAATTACCGGCCTCGTTATAAAAGTTTTAGCCTCTAGCTGCGCGTATGTTTCCTCTAGGCATAACTGCAACCAGGAGATGGCGAATCGATGCGAAGCCCTAAGTCAAGCAACTACAGCAAATTTCTAGAATAAGTTAGGATCCTATCGACCATTTTTTTGTGCTAAAGAAAGGAATATTTTTTCTAAGTTCTGTGAATATTCTCATTAAAACTCGGCATTTGTTCCACAATGCCACACGTAATAAAACTGTCGTAAGGGTTAAGAGGACTCAAACGTGCTACATGGCTAAACTGCAGAGGTATTTTAAAGTAGAGTCCACCTACAGTTTAGTCGTTATTATGTTTGTACTTGCCATTGTGTGATTAAAAAATAGATTTAAAGCCGTATGTTAGTGTTTGTTATCCAGGGGCGGCGCCAGCACAAAATAATGGAGGGTGAACAAATAATAGGCGAGATAACTTTTGTAGACCTCTCGGCAGCAAAGTCTATTAGGCAACAACAAGGGTTTACTAGGAGGGTTCTAAAATTTTTAAGAGCTAGAATTATTTGATGTAATCTAGCATGTATCTTGTGGGAATTTTCTGCCAAAATGAAAACAAAATCAATGTATAACACTAGGATAATTGAGCCTATCGTTCAGAAATTGACTTTTGCATGAAATTTAGATATGCTGTGGCAAATTTAGATAGTTTTGTTAGTGGTTTGATCTGCCCTGGTTAGACCTAGAATAGACAATAAAAATCCATTATAGATCTAGTTGAGCCAAATTTATTCACGAAATCTTTATTGCCATTGTGCCCAGAAATGACTGATCCCTGCTTTCGGACATTTTATTTTAACAGCATAACAAAGTGATAACTTGTAAAAATTAAACGCTGAGTCTGCCCTACGCTAAATCATAGTAGTAGATAAACTATTGTAAAACTGCTATTAATTTCCGTTTTGCTATTATATGTTGAGGTGACGAATCGAAGTGGTAAATATTTTGAAATTTCGAACGATTTATTTACATGCTGTTTGCAGATGACATAGTGCTGGCTAGGCAAAATTGCAGGGAGCTAGAGGATGATCTGGAGATGTGGAGAAATGTACTGGAGAGAAGAGGTCTGAAAGTGAGCCGGAGCAAGACCGAGTATTTGAAGGCTGGGGATGTGGATGATGGAGAAGAGTTGAAGCTGCAAGGAGAAAAGCTAAAGAGAGCAAAAAAATTTAAATATCTGGGTTCAACAATTAGTAGCGATGGAAGATGTGAGGAAGAAGTGAGGAGAAGGATCCAAGCAGGCTGGATGAATTAGAAAAAGATGTCTGGAGTTCTCTGCGACAGGAAATTATCAGTAAGGGTTAAGGGTAAAATATACAAGAGTGTTGTCAGACCATCCATGCTTTATGAAATGTAAACGGTGGCAGTGACGGAAAGACAGGTGGGAAAAATGGAAGTTGCAGAGTTGAAAATGGTGAGATGGGCACTGGGAGTGACAAGAAAGGACAAGATAAGAAACGAATACGTGAGAGGGACTGCAAAGATCGCAAAGCTAGGAGACAAACTTCGGAATGCAAGGCTACGCTGGTATGGCCACATGAAAAGGAGAGAAAAAGGCTACGTGGGAAAAACGATGATGGAGATGGCGGTGCCAGGTAGAAGGAAAAGAGGAAGGCCAAGGAGAAGGTGGATGGATTTGGCAAGAGAAGACATGGAAAGGGTTGGAGCTAAGAAAGGAGACGAAGTCGACCGGGAGAAGTGGAAAATAATTTCGCGCTGCGGCGACCCCGAATAGGGAGAAGCCAAAAGAAGAAGAAGAAGAAGAAGTTACCGGCACTGTACTTTCTTTACAAATCGCAGGTCCACAAGCACATGTGTTTCGCTCGGATCACTCCGACTGCACAAAACTTTAAGCTAGGTGATTTTTCAAAATATTTTTCGACCTTCAAAAACAAAAAAGTTAGAGCTTTAAGTTCCACACCGCATCCCTTCCAAAAAAAAAACTAATGGAACAATACGAATTACAGAAATGGCTTTGAATAGAAGTGGGTAAACAAGTCCACCTGTTTTTTTTTAATACTTTTAACCATTAAATTGTAAGGTGCGGTAGTTTGTAACATCATTATTGGCATTTTTGCATTTGCATTAGGATACTTGGCAATTAAATATAAACTACTGTGTGGGCTGTACCCTCTCCCCAGGTTCTTGCATCAAAGCGATTCTCCTTTACCTTATAAAAGAACCATTAACGAAAAAACAAACTCATTTCTTTTTTAGAAAACCAGCGACTAAACACAAGGCGACCAACTTTGAATTTTTTGTTACCTTGTGAGTAGCGACATGGTCACCTGTGGTGGTATTGCATGGTACCAGAGATCCATTAAAAATTTTAGGGGCCTAAAGTAAAAATTCATAAAGAGCCGCTCACCTGGGGTGGTATTGCATTGCTCAGAGGTCCATTAAGGATTTTTGGGGCCTAAAGTAAGAATTTATAAAGGGCCCCTAATTGCCAAAGTTCTCGGTGAAGACCTTTTTTGAGATTGCTACTACTTCAAAGGGCTGAAATAGTTTATGGGACATGTGTGGAAAAGGAGGCCCCTTATTCTCCAAAACGGCGGACCTTAAGAAGGGTTGGCGGAGCTAGCTACTTCATCTCAAATCCACACTGCATAACATGTTACAAAAGCGAAAGTCTTGCTGTATTTTTCCACACACCAGTTGCTAATGGCTAATTTGATTAAAAAAACGGCATAAAAAGCTAGATATATTTATTACATAACTGATGCACAAGAATTTTACACGTTATCTAAGATTTGAATATCACGTCCTTGAGATGGTCGCCAACATGATGAAAGCATTCGAGAGCTCGATGTCTCATAGCACGTACTGCGAGATGTTCGAAGTCGACTTTGGGATTTTCTTTTCCCGGCATTGCTTATCTCTCGGAAATTTGTGAAAGCACGAAGGATCAACTTTGAAGTATGGTGCCTTCTGCTTTCCAAACTGCTGTCGGAACTTTTTTTGGGCTATAACGATGGATCTTGGGCTAGCGAAATATTCTTCGACTAAATATGCAATTTCTTTTGGACTTTACCGCATTACGAGGTCACCAAAATTAATAAAAATACCTGAAATGCCTTAATACTTGAAAGTAATAAAAACTTAATATAATATTCAAATCTTAGATAACATGTAAAAATCCAGTTTTATCAGCTATGCAATAAATATATTTAATACTCTGTGTTGTTTTCATAATCTGAGAAAATAGCATTAAAAATGTGTCCCATCATTACGGTCCACCTTGTATAACACCATATATATATTCAAGCGGATGAAAATCTCATAACAAAAATGGTTTGAGAGCAAAAAACCTACGAAACCGGACAAAAATGTGTACTTTATCGCCTTTTAGTTATTTTGATTTGATTTTCCATCTTGGCTTATCAAGTTGTATTCAAATGGTTTATGTGCACAGTAAAGAAGCTGCCTACCGTAGTAATAATATAGCAGTATACTTTTGGTCAAAGCACCACAAAAGTGTAGGATCATGTGAAAAATTAGAAAACTGTCATAAGAATTCTTCTTCAAATCCCTATTGTGGGATAAAGTCAAGAATTTCCAATCGGCCTTAGTATTAAGCTATGAGGGTTGTACGACTTTTTGAAGGCAACTACTCGGTCTTTATTACCATGTTTGCATTATTTGCAATTTCTACTTCGTCTTATTTTATAAAAAGGAGCGGTCAGAAAGTAAGCGACAACAGCTTTCGATTATGCAAAAAGGTGTAGTTTCAATGGTGGGCGCCCGCTATTAACAAACTGACGGCGCAATCGCTAGTCAGCAAAAAGTTTATCAACGCTATTGCTATCCGCTAAACACTCTTTGGGTGCTAGCTTTCGTTTTAGCACAGGTTGGGTGCTAACTCCAGCGCGATAAACGCTAACGCTAGTCCTCTGCAAAACCTAGCGGACAATAAATGCACTAAAAGCAGTGGTCGCAAGTTCAAATCTCACTCAAAACGTTGCCATCTCAAGAAAAAATCGTGATTTTTTCAGTCCAGCCGAAAAAATACAAGCCTACGGAACCGATAGATAACTTTTACAAAAGCAGTAGCAGTCGCAAAGACACCACAAAAAGCAAATATTTATTAGAACATAGCTATTTAAAACATAACTCATCTCAAAATCTTCATCGCTAACAGTGCCAAAACTCGGAATCTAAGGGCCTGCGGTAAGATTTCATAAGGGGCCCCTTTAGTGTCAAGGTTTACCAGCCAGTTACTTTATTGGCTAATATTGGGTGATTTCTGGGGATTTTTTCTGATCGATAAGGAAAATCTCAATGCACAGCCTCGTTTTCAACAATTTCAGTTTCATTAATTTTGTGCTGAGTGTGATATTTTTAAAATTTTGCCTTAGGTTTGGTGCCTATGATTTCAAGCTTTGGAGTTTCTGAATGACATAAAAAATAGTTAGAATGTTAGAATATGTTCTTTTGTAAAAATTCAAAAAGTTTTATGACAATTTGTAAAACCATAAAGGGTACCAAATGGAGGGTCTGAGACGAGGGCTTACTCTAAATTTACCACAGATCGCTGAGTCCAGATCGTTTTTGCTTTAGCACAATCTTCCGCAATGAAAACAAAGGTTACCTTACTGTACTAGAAATTATGGCGGTGTTGCATTTTACTAATAACGTCCTATTAGAGAGGTAGCAACCGCTATACGTTGGGACTCGTGTCCTTCTTTGAGAAAAACGTCTAATAGCTTTTCACTGCTGTCTTTTTGTGACTTCTCCGCAAAGATTCTTTCAACAAATTTGTCGTCGGAAGATGCACTCTGGCAGCTTGTATTTTTTGGAGCGTATTCCATTTTTGAGACGATGCTACTTTTGTTTTAACAAGAGATGGTCTTCACGCTAGCAACAACTACTTTTGAAAAAATTAGTGCAGTTTCCGCCACCGCTATTGTATGAAAAACCAACGGCCGCTAGTGTTGCCTGTTGGGTTTCGACAACAACAGCGGCGCTAAAGGAAACGCTTACGCAACACTAGCGGCGCTAATATTGGCCGCTATTTTTAACGCCGCAAGTGCCCACCACTAATAATATTTAATTACTGTCTATAAAACTGAAAACAGAAAATAAGAATTAGATCTCATCAAGAGGTTGGAAATAAAAGCTGTCTGGACCAATATTCAGTTTCAGTTTTTCCTGTAGCCTGTTTCAAACATTGCTCGGGTAGTAGATATTAAAAAACCTTGGCTCTATAGCCATCATTAAAGTAAATTCTTTTCAATGGAATTTACCAAACAAAATAAAGTAAAACACGTCTCCAGTATTAATTTATAGCCAATTGAATTTGGAAACTTTGGAAACTATTCTGGTGTCTAAATATCCATACCTTAAAAGCCATACCTTAAAAGCGTAATACCTTAAAAATATCCAGCGTCCATACCTTAAAAGTCAGTTCTTTTCTTAACGATTGCCTGCCGATTTTGGATCAGATAGCTGGTCAATTTATGAAGTGGATATGAAAAATTCACAAAATTACCGCTTGGTAATACTAATCTGCGGCAAGTGAAACATTAACTTATTACATTTTATTTTCAAACTGATAGTGTAGTAACAAAATGAACACTGTTTTATTAGTCTAAAAGCCTATTCAAATCGCTAGAGTATGTATTTTGGTACTTTGCAATAGTGTTCCTGAGTGATGAGCACGTCGCGAAGCAACAACCGGTTGGCTTGATTTCTGTTTTCTCCATGGGCGCCATACCGTGTTCTGTATTGGGGGAGAACGAAAGGCTGACGGCTCAAAACAAACATCAAGAACTTTTTTTCGGGATCAACTTTTTAAAGTAACTATTTTGCGCCTCCTACTATTACATTTATGGTTTTCCTATGTTTTAACTTTCGGTTATTGGAATAGTTACAGGTCTAAAATGATGGAGTCGTAGCTACTACGCGAAATTGTTCCGGCAAATTAATAACGCATTTTTTTCGGCTCTTAGAGGAATATTCATTAATAGTGAGCGTCTTGGGCATAAAGCCTTTAAATAAAATTGTAGAGATTGACGTTGTGGATATTGCCAGGAAGGGAGTCTTACGCCAATAATTTAAGTTTATTTTGAAGCCGCTGAAAGTCAACTGATGACACAGTATTTTTTCAAATTGAGTAAGATACTTTTTTCAAAAGCATCGAGCAGTTGCAATACTTGTCCAATAAAGTTGAGGCAAGGAAAAGCAAGAAATGAAGATTCAAAACAAATGGAAAGGGTTCTAAATATAAGTTCAATTATGCTAAGTTGTTAGCCTACGTCAGCGATTAAAATACACAAAGATTGGCTTGTTTCCGAGGATCAGATCAATGCAGCAGCAAGCGAAGTAAATGCCTCTGCTTCATTTAAAACTTAATTTTATTACAGTGAAAAATTGGTTTTTATGCTATACGCCTAAAAACAGACCAGCAACTGAATTTTCAAATGTCAAAGATATAAACTTCTACTTCCATCATCAAAGCAATCAATGCATTTAAACCACTTTTTTGTACCGAGCTTCACTAAATCGAATAGTAGAGACACTAATCTAACACGGTACGAGAACCAACTCTTAAATACCACCTATTGACAGTCTTCCTGGTGGATGGTAGAGCTATCAGTCTGCGTTCTGAATTCATGACTGATTTAAAATGCATTGCCACTTTACCGTAAGCCCGGCCTTGATTAGGTTCGTAACATGAATAAGA